>VDFB02170283.1:0-10268 GCA_007258455.2 Sequoia sempervirens | reverse complement strand
CTAACCATACCAAAATTATACCTCCTAATAACTTTGATAAGGCTCCACATAAACGCTCACAAGGCTAGCAAGTTGTGTTATGCTAGGCACTCATGAAAAGGGATCCATTGGCAAGCAAGTTGTGTTATGCTTAGTGGCCTTGAAAAACATAAAGGCTCCACTAGCAAGCAAGTTGTGTGTTATGCTTGGTGGCCTTGATACATGCAATATGATATTCAAAGGGGTTTTTCTTAGTTCATGAAAGGTATCACCTCAAGGAACATCGTGCTCAATGTCTCCAAGAGTTGACTAGTTGAGGATAAAAGATTCACAACTTAGGGATGCATATGCCCCCATTCTACAGAAATTGCTAAACACCATATTGTGAGAAATTACTTTAAAGTTGAACACAATAAATACCCATACATGAGAGCTTTATTCAGAAATCCTATGTAAAACATATGTTTCTAAGTAAATCTATGCCATGGAAAGGAGGTTTCCCCCCATATGCAATCCTAAGATAGCACATAAGGGATTCATGGATCTGGTTTTAGCATTTGTCATTGTTGCAGTGATATAATTGAGCTCAAAATTGTCATCATTCCACAAATAAATCATGGAACAAAGAGCATAAAGGGAAGAATGCCACATAGAGTGAGAGAACAAAGGGAAGCTTTTGGGTCAACATGGAAGAGACCTATATGTCTCAACACCTTGTGTCATCCCCAAAAGGAAAACACAATAAAAATGGTTATGACAAAAAGAAGAAAGTAGATACAAATAGAAGAATATAACAACAAATTTGCTTCATTTGTATCCTTGCACCAACAAAATGACAAGGTTCATCCAAAGTAGGCTCACAAACATGTAAAGACGTGCCAAGAAACACAATACGAGGGATCACATTACACACATGTAAGCACAAAGAACATGAAGATAAATACAATACTAGTATGGCACATGCAAGTCAACCTATAGCAGGTCATCTGCATCCAATCTTATTCATCATATGTAGAAGTTGGACAACTAGCCAAAGGGACAATGACAAGTACCAAAATAGGACAAGGCTATCTAACTCCTTTCCCTCACTAAGCACAAGACAAGGATAAGCCAAGATGGTTGATGGGAATGGGATTCTTGCAATATATAAACGATTTGGAATACATGTAAAATATGCAATAGCGAGTATGCTATGATCCTAAAAAAATCACATGGCAAGGAGTTAAGTGCATGCATTTTAGTTAATTACATCAATAACATCATTTTCACAAAAAAATTGTTGTAAAAGATGACACTCATTAGTAAGATGTCCAAGAATTCTATGAAATGCACATCAATTCATTTTTGTACAATTTCCTTTTTTTTCTCTTTGATAGGTGGCAAGTAAATCAATCCTAGATAGAGGAGTTGTTCCATTTTTTGTTTAGTTTCTATTGTAGTATGTAAGAATAGAAATTCCTTGATCTTATATGGCTTACACTTCTTACTTGTTTGGGTAATTTTTTGAGGTGGAGGTGGGGGCGAAGGATCTATGGCGATCCTATCATCCTTGTGATGTATTGATTGGTCTCTTGATATGATATTGTGAAAGAGAACACCTTTTCCCTCGGGAGATGTGCAAGGGGGGGGGGGAGATCTTGATATCCTAACCCCTTGGTATCCTTAGATGGTATTTTCACTAAAATTTTGTGAATTTCATGATCATTGGTTATGTCACATCCTTGTTTGCTTAAGATCTTAAAACCTTGACCATAACTCTCTTCTAAGTTAATGGATGTATTAGTAACTCAATGAACATAGGATAAAAGAGTGTCATTATTTTCCTTGTGATCAAGTTCATTAATGATTGATGGTTGAGGCTTGCTTTGTGCTTCCATTTTAGGATATAAGAGGTTGAAAATATCAAGTGATGGGATTATAGGTGTTGTTTGCATAGATGGATAAAATGATGCATTGTTTTCAAGGTTGCATAGGGATTCTTGTATGAATTATTGCATGCTATCTTCTTCTTGTCCTAATATTTCCACTTAACAGGGACATTTATTAGGAGGTGAAGGTTCATTAATAGTCTTAATTGCATTAGGGTCCTCACCAAACACACAACTTGAAACATATACCAAGGATCTTAAGGTTTTCCATATATTACCCATACACATGTTCATGATGAAATTTTTATGCAAAGTTTCAAATCTACACTAGTATAGAAACAACAATAAACTATTGAGAAAACTATAAAAAACTGCTTATAAATGACTACAGTTGGTCATGTGACCATTAGTAGTTTATTTCCAGTCATATATAACGTGCTAGATTGATGACTAAACCATTTTTAGTCATTTATTGGTTGTTTTGATTGATCGATTTGGTAGTATATTTAGTCTTTTAATTAGTCATTCATTGTTGTGATCTGATCACTTATTTAGTCACTTTTTTTCCACTGATATATTTATTCATTGATTAAGTCATTGATTGTTGTAATCTAGTCACTTATTTAGTCATTTTTTATTCAACGCTGTATATTTAGCGGTCATTTATTTAGTTGTTTGGAGTTTGATATTTGATTGTTTGTAATATAGTCCTTGTTTAGTGTTTTATTCATTGATATATTTTAGTCATTGATTTTTGTTAATTGGTCATTTATTTGGTCATTTTTGGTATTCATTGATTTTTGTGCATTGGTGGTGTATTTAGTCATTGTTTAGATATCATTTTACAGTCATTTTAATAGTATATTTAGTCATTTTTATTCAGTTTCAACATATTAATGTAGTAGTGCCTCAATACTATAGCCTTGTCAACAAATTCCTTAAACAAAGTGTTCAACATAGGCCTGAAATATGCATATTGAACCCTTGATTTCAAAACCTTGTTCAAAATTTAAGAAAGGTGATACACTCAAATTATAGAATGAAGTTAGCATATTATAGAATTAAGGTTATCAACACTAACCAAACTAGAACAACATTATCAACACAAATTTCTTGGAAATCAAGCCTACAAATTCCATCAGACTTGGACAACAAAAATTTCAACCCTGGTTCATGTGTTGTCTCAGTAAAGACCTATACCATTGAATAATATATTTATACATAAATTCCAAATTAAGTTGATGAGAAAAGATCTTTGATATCCAAATGGGAAGCTTTAACATCCAAAAATTTCTAACCTGATGTTTCACAAAAAGTTTCCCAACTATGACATCATCTTTTCCATTCACTTTACAAGCATTACCCAATTCAACTTTTGAAGGCACAAACACATAAGGTACTTTCTACAATGGTAATTTTCAAACTAATGATTAATAACAAAACTTAAGGAATCCATTAAACTTGTAAGAAAACAACTACATGA
This sequence comes from Sequoia sempervirens, assembly GCA_007258455.2. Lineage (NCBI taxonomy): Eukaryota > Viridiplantae > Streptophyta > Pinopsida > Cupressales > Cupressaceae > Sequoia > Sequoia sempervirens. Next base: position 6,938 of record VDFB02170283.1, on the reverse strand, counting down.
ACAAATAAACAGAAGCATCATCAAATGGGTCAAAACTCATCGTCGGTATAAGCCCAAAAGTTTGATGTTCCTATGCAAGTTATTTAGGTTTATTCTCTTACAATTCATCAAAATTAGAAAAAAGGGTAGCAAGTCAGGGGATTTTACTGTGGGAAAACTTCATAGTTAAAAGGGTTTTGTACTATGTCGAACATCATTTCATTAGTTTCAATCCCACCATTTTACCCATGTGATTACTACCCTATACAATAAGAATCAAATTGTGTTCATTTTATTGGTTTTGATCCCTTCAATCCACCTTTGCAACATCTACATGATGTAAATATTTCCAGTGAACAGTTGAAACATATTAGAGGCGATTGAAGGAAAGCCTCTCACAAATTAAGGAATGATTCAGGTATTGCATGGCACATGGAGTTAACCTAAAAATGTTGCAATGCCCGTCTGACATCTTAAAAGGTTGCAATAATGTTGAAATTCAAAATGGTACAAGGAGAGAGAAAAAATCAATACCTTATCTTTGGCTAATGAAATCAAAGGATCAAGAATGGCAGGAGGATCTGTATCAGCTACCATAACTATAAACTCTGATGTTCTAAAGTATAACGCATTGGTTGTTGCAACACCCTAAACTCGTTCATTATTATCAAAAAAGAAATTGGATATTGATCCACTGCCATAGTGGATCTCATAGGATTCTCCTTTACAAACAACAAATGATATATATATTAATTGTTTAGAAAATTCCTTAATATCCTCATGTAAGTAGACTAAACTAAGTGAGATTGAGGGTTTGAAGTAGAGTACCATCTTCTTGGTATGTGCTTGACTTTGATCATGACTTGTATCGTGAATGAAAATAGCAAGCTAGCTACACTGTAATATCATTGTTAGAAAAATAACCACAAAATCCTCTTTAATTAAAATAATCCTTCTAGATATTTCAAGACAAGATATTTCAATTAATTTATAAGAGAGCTAATTTCACTATCCAAGCAACCGTAAATCTATTTACTGTATATAATTTCCCAAAATTTAAAATTTGAATGTAATGAAACTAACCATAATTACCAAAGATTTGACACCAAAATGTAGTATAAAATGAATTATTTGACAACAAATGTGTTTCAATAAAACAAATATACCCTTGATATATTGATTTAAATAACAAGGAAAGATCAAACTAGAGACAACAAGATAACATTCATTAATTCACTTCAACAAACAATTGAAACCAAAATTCAGCCACCAATTATAACTCCATTCTATTTATCTTCAAAAATATTTTACAATACTTTTTGAAATTTTGTCTTGACTGACATGTCAAAAAGTGTCTTGTCAGTTACCCACTTTTAACATAAATAAAAAAGTCTTAATTATTGTTGTTTACATAGGATTACATAAAAATTTAAAAGTAATGAAATATGAGAAGTGAAGAGAATTTATTAGATGTTGAATTCCACAACACGCGCAAGATACGAAAGTCCATTACTCATCGCAAGGTACCCGTGATCAGTCAGATCTGGCAAGGTCCTCTCTCCATGATAGTATCTGCAAGGCTCAGTACTTCACTGTAAGGCCTATTCTTCTGGGGGAGCTAGATATGTCTACTCCCTTTCGTACACCATGTAATCATGAGGCCATTTGTACTCCTGGAATTTTTGTTTGTTGGCCAAGTGAATCTTCCATCTGTTGTCTAATAACCCTTTGGTATCTGTGATGAATTTTGAGTACCCAACATCCAGTTCAATTATTCCATCCAAGGTTAAATTGAGGCAGTGAATATTTATGTCACCATCCTTCTATATATTAGTGAGGCAATTGGGAAAATTTCTCTAAACTCATCTGTCCAATCCTTGGAGCCTTTCAGTTGATCATCATCCCTTAGTATCTTAGGCACGAACCACTGGTTTAGCATGTGAAATGAATCCACTCTTGCCTTGATATTTTGCTCTTCTGTAGACATGTATTGAAATTCATATGTGACCATTCAGACCATTTTATCAGTAGGATTTAAAGTTGTGGGGGCCTCAACACTCCTTTGTAAAATTCTACACAGTCGTTAAGGTGTGATGTATAGGTTGTCATTTTTTGAATAAGGGGTCCAATATAGGTACATGGGCCTTTATCTGATCAACTGCTTGTGACAAGGAGACATAACATTCATACACATTTTTCAATTTGTCCACAATTATTTTAAACCTATGCTCCAAGATCTATTCCAATACCCTGAGGGTTTCTCTCTTTTCTCTTTCCTTTATTTCTTCATTACTCTTTTTCAACTTCTCAATTTCTTGTTTTAGCAATTAACTTGTTCAATAGTGATTGCACCTGTATCAGTCTAGATGGAAGGGGGTTGGTAGACTATTAATTATGTGCTTTGGGAAGGACCTACTCCCTTCAACTACTATTTCAATTTCACATTTTCTATGAATAACCTATTCACTTCATCATTCAGATCAGTCTATGCTTTCTCATATTCTTCTAGTCTAAGCTCCATAGATTTAACCACATCCCTAGTAAACATTGTTGAGTGCATTGTCATAGTAGCTGCCTCTAATGCTGATGTGTCTTGAAGTGTCTTTACCATGGAAGTCTCTCTCATTTCTTTTACAACATCAAGCAATCTTGTTTTTTTTGTTCTTTTTTGCTTTGTCCAAAAGGATAGGGTTTCAAGTCTTGGATTGTAACCTTTTCCACTCATTTCCTCATCTGAATTGAATTCAGAAACCAACATGGGATCTTCTTGACTCTTTACTTGATCCAATAAGAATATATATTTTTAACTCCATCCTAGGAATAATTAGTATATTGCTTTCTAAGACCAATTTTCTTGCTTCTTGGGGGCTAACAGTAATTTCATTAATCATGAGTTCTTCAAGAGTTTGGGAAACAATCTAGTCATGTTGTGACTGCTTAGTTTCCATATTATTAATTTGGAGTCTCTCCTCGAATTCTTTCATTTTCATCTTAAACCAAAAATCCTTAAACTCGAGAGTTTGAATAAATTCATCATCTTTAATAAATCTAAGGGCAACAATCACCCTTTCATCAGCATGCACTTCTTGATCATTATGCCCATGTACATCCACTCTTTCTTCTATTTTGTGAGCACTAGTTGCAAGCTTAGGTGGTGGCTGATCAACTTCATCATCTTTAAAATTCAAAAGTACATCAACTACCTCTTTAGTGTTCCCTACTCCTTCACTTATTTCATATGCCACTAAGGGGGCCACTCCATGTGTGTTCTACCTTTTAGGACTTAGTTGCTCAGTGGATGCTTCTAATTGTATTGTGGTATTTTTTGGTAGGGGATTTGTGATTACAATACCACTTGGTTTGATGGGCAACTTGGAGGGTTTTGAAGACTAACTCTTAGGTTTCTTTTATGGTTCAACATATAATCTTTCAAAGTTGTCAATTATTAGATTCATCCTTTTGATAGGATCATTTTCTTCAACATAGAATCCTTGGAATCCAGTGCCCCTTTTCTTCTTCTCCTCCTGAAGCCTCTTTATGATTTCCCACTTCCTCTTCCTATGAAAAAACTTCATTAGGTGTAAAGAAATTTATTATTACATCTTCTTCGTATTCCATTACATGGGTAATCCCAGCTTTAATGAGAAGTGTTTGCTTTATAAAATTAATATTCCCTTTAGGATCAAAGACCCTTTCTCCCTATGACATCAATGAATACCACATCTTCAAATAGTTTTGTAGTTCTTTAAGAGTGTCAGACCCTACAGATAGCCCGTCACATTCAGTTAGGTTAGGGAGGAATGTCCCCTTTTTCTGTCTTTTCATAACATCCTATTCCATCCATAACATTTTCCACATAAATTCTAAAAATGTAGTTTGAATAGAAACAAATTTAGGTAAAACATGTGGGGCTTGTGGACACCCATAGACCCTTATTATTATTTGGTCTACTAAGAAGAACCAGTCATCGAAATTGTGAGTGTGTCCCTGCTTTGGCTTCAATGCTAAAGGTCTTAATAATTGCATGATTTTATTAGGAAATCTTGGTGAAATATGACCAAGAGTGGTCATGACCTTTACTACAAAATCATCATGAAATATTACATAATCACTATTTTTACATCTACTATCCCAGATGTAACAACTATTTTGTACAGGCAACCTATTCCCTTCATCATCAGTCATTCCCTAACACATTCTTTTAGTCCATCTATTTCTGTTTTGGTACAATATTAAATGACACACCAAAGAGTATTTCCTGAAAGTGATGGGAGCTAAGTTCTCTCATGCAAAAATCCCTCATGTAGCCCTTTCTCAATTTCAACAACAAAGTAATACTCAATGTTGACTTTGGGATTTTGTATCCTCATTACCATCATCATGAGATAGTTTGACATCCTCTCTTCAGCATCTATTCCAATCACTTGGCACAAAGAAAAATAAGTTCTTTTGAAATATACTTGGAAGTATTCTATAGAAAATGGCTCATTTTGGGAGGGGGAGATAGGTATCCTCCTATTGTTTACACCCTTTTTCATGTGTAAAGGAAGTTCGTCACTCCTGTAGGTTTTTCTTAATCTCCTATAATCCTCCTCACTTTTGTCCAAGTTGATCTTAGTGATAGCTTGCTTGTTTAACATAAAACACTCTATAATTGCTTCTTTAGTTAGCACCACTAATGGTGAAACATCTGGCATTCTTATAGTCCTGGCAGTCGAGTGATGATATTGTGCCATTACTTTAATAAACTCAACATCTAAAAAGATATTTGGGACTATCAATTTGGCCAAATCTAAGGTCCAAGGATTCGAAACTGGAATCTTCTCAACCCTTTTTTCATAGAAGTACCAAAATAGATCCCACTCTAAGATAGGGATAATTGGGTCTCTACATCCATGGGTTGTATCTTTAAACACCTTCTTGGATCGTTTATCTAAAAAATTTACGTAACACATCTAAAATGGATTGTTGCAGGGACCTCTTCTTTGATTTAGAAACTATGGACTCTTCCTTTTTACTCACAAATTGACTTCTTTTGGGTGGCATGATGAAGAATTTACAAATAATTGATTTTTTAAGTGTCTACTTGTAGAAGCAAATTTAGTTTTTATACACTTGCTACAGAGGGTTTATGTGAACTTACCTAGTGAAATAATAGTTGCAGAGTTTTCTCGCTTGAACTCCCTTGCTTTCGGTACGCTGAGCTTTGTGAATGATTTCCAAAATGTCATCGAGTCCCAATTAATATTTACTATTGAGCTCGATCACCTCACTTGAATTCGTGCAAAATATTTTAGAATCTTTCCATATTTCGAGTTTGAATACCTGTCGTTGATCTTGGGAAATTGAATGGTGTAATCATTTAATGCTTTGACAGCTTGTACCATAGTACCACTCTTTCATTTCAAGACTACTACGGGTTAGCGCTAGCAGTACCTCCACCCCGCACACACCCCTTTGGAATCCTGTGGGATGACGAGTTAATTCTAGCAGTTGAGTGACTGTTCACTTCCATACCACTTTGTCATATCAAGACCACTATGGGGTAGCAGTAGCAGTACCGCCACCCCGTGCACACCCCTTTGGACTCCCATGGGATAGCGGGTTAATTCTAGTGGTTGAGTAATTGTTCACCACCATGCCGCTATGTCACTGTTTACCACTTGCGAGGTTGTGGTTTACTTTAGTTGTTAACATGTTCTCACTGCCACCCCATGGTATTCATATTTGGTTGTTGTGGTATTGCGACAAGCATTTACACATTGAACTATATGTCCTGCCATCCCACGCATACCTCTATTGACTATTGAGGTAGTGTATTATTGGATATTATGATGAATGCGGTATTTTAGATACCATTTTATTGAAAATATTGATTTTTTTTCTAATTTTGTAGTCTCTCAGTTTTATTTTTCATTGTCAGTCAAACCTAAGAGATCATTTCTTTGTTTGTAATGGGGAGGCTTAGTTCACCTAATGTTACGATATCTATATGTATTATTCAATCACAGATGTTCATTATATGTTTGCATCTAGAAAACATATAGGACATACAAGAAATTATAATCTAACTAAACAAAATTAATTTCAAATTTTCAACCAAAGTAATAAAACTAAGAAGAATGATTGAACCTAACTTTAAATGCACTTCAAATCAGCTGTGAACATCTCGGGTTTTGTATACAATGTACCGGCAGAATAATGATGATTACATTAAAAAATGTATCAATAAAACAACAGTGAACAAGCATACATACACTCAGATCTTTATTACATTCAATAATAAATTACACCATAAATATAACCAAACTTTAGGTGACAAGCTAACCTCTTAAGGTGACAAAACATCATCATAATCATCTGCATTTCTAGCAAGATCATAATCCTTATCATTTGTGTCTACATTTGCTTGATTTTCTTCCTCATCCTCATATGTGACGTACAATGTATTCTCTCCCAATCTCTTCATTGGTAATCAAAATATCTTCTTCAAACACTCCATTGTCATCCTCATCCACTTCTTTGAATGTTTCTTGTAAATTAACATATTGCCCATCAGGCATTATATCAACAACTTCCATGATTTTTCAATTTGAATGAGACTTTGTTTGAATGGCATACAACTATCTTGGGCTTCTTACATCATCAATTAGAAATTATTGGTTAATTTGAAGAGGGGAAACATATGGCTCATTCGTCTTTAATCAAAATTGTCTTCTATTTGCACGTACAAATCCATACTCATCAAATTGTACTGCAGATGGTCAGACCCACTTACATTTTAATAATATAGGACTATTTCACCATAGTCCACTAGAATAATTTGTTGGATGAATCCCACATAAAATTTCTTCTCAGTTTCATGAAGAAATTTGGCACTAACAACACAATCACAATTTATCTTTCCTTTGTCTTTTTCTTCCACTCTTAAATGACTACCATAGGCCCACATTCCACTA
>VDFB02170281.1:0-15327 GCA_007258455.2 Sequoia sempervirens | reverse complement strand
ATTAAATTGATTAATATTAGTCAACTATAAGTAATCAAATTGATTAAATTATTCAAAATGAATTCTTCTAGTCAAAGTTAATAGTTTGAATTTTATCTAACTCATTTGATTGCGTAGAGAAGGAAAAAACTACCACATGGTCGTATATCCTCTTATATTGTTGTCTTTATGATAGTTAAAGAGTACAAAATTCTTTTGCATTAGATATAACATGAATTCAACTCAAGAAATTCATTGAAGTTGAACCACATAAATTTATGTCCATTCGGTACAAGATATATATCACACTTGGAATTTTCTATGCATATAGAGTTCCATTAAGTTTTCATAGGGCATACTCTTGGGATCCATTTATAAATATCAAAAAAATATAATTAAAAAATGAGGATATCCATATCAAAATATATTATAGACAAGGTACATTTGATTCAATAAATGTTCACACCTTCAAGACATATGTCCACCAAGCAATTTTTTTGACATATATGATCTACATATGTACCATTAAATATCCCATTTGTATTCCCAACTCGCTATACACACCCTACCTATGACATTCCAAGACTAGATTAATCATTAAGATTTCACATTTAGAGAATACCACTCTCTTATAAATTTCATATATATGAAGCAAGTATAAACTCAAAGGTCACTCTAAATAATATTTATTTAGCTTCATGCATTTCCTTTTGAGATTCACAAATATTTATCAAAACCACATTACACTTTCTACTCTAGGATTTGAGTACAACATAAAACCAAGATGTTGAAATATATTTATCTCTCTTATTCCTGTAGAATTGTTGATCAATAATCACCTCAAAGCATCTAAATAAGCAAGTTTTCATCTTGTGTTTGTTTATAGGCTCACAATCTCCATTTTTATCTCACATAATCGCTTATTTAACTAATATTAGTTCTAGAAGCACAAATCCAAAACTAAAATAGTAGGTTTTTGTGTCACTAGTTCATGGGTAAAATATCTTGGAGCCCCCTTGTACCCTTGACATGTTTAGTTATTGTACTTTTTTGGGATTTTGTCATTTCAAAATTGACAATTTTGACCCTAAAATTACTGTTAAGAAGAATATTACTACTTACAAATCCTTGTGGAAAATAATGTAATATGGGTTACTTTAACATCTTGCCTCTTCTAACCTAAATGCATTCATAATGAGTAACCTTCCCTTGATATAGTGTATAATTGAACCCGATATAGATATCTTCACTAATATAATTATACGAGATGCTTTAATTATGATCCCTTGTTGAGCTATGAAAAGCTCTATCAAAACATAAACATTGAGAATTGTTGGAGGTCAAATTTTATGATTAGTATGAAATTCCTTAATGAGAATGAACATTTTGAAAGCCCACTCAAAAGAATTATCTTGATTTAATAATTTGATTAACATCTTTGTACATGAAATTCATAGCATCATTTTGATTTTTAAGCTTCCATTCCTAAGCTTTGAAAATCAATAGACAACAGATTGGAAAAATTCCTTGAACATGTGGATTATCAAAATTACTTGTATCTTGTCATTATGCATATTCCAGTTCATCATTATCATGCATTGTGTAAAAACAATGATGGAGAAGTTTTTCTTAAGCTTTCAATTATGTCTAACCTACTTTATAGGTATAGATGAAGATTTCAGAACATACTGTTAGTTTTGTTCCATGATCTTTTGTTGACTAATATGCACATGTTGTATGCAATGTCACAAGCACACAACACTATCAAGACGATTTAAAATCATTCCTATACAATAAAATCTACCCAAATACTAATAACTTTGTATGATTTTTCCTTAGATATCTCACATCTAATATTGGAATAAAGTACTTGGCTGAATCCTATTGTCCATAGCTCAATTCCAATAATCCCATTTGGCACATGCTGACAAATATACAATGGTTGGGTTGGACAACTAATCATTTTACCTATGCCTTTTGTAGGATGAGTTTATTCTTTTCATTCTTTGTAGATCAGATACAAGTATGTTAAACATCTTTTGTGGAATTTCTTCCTGAGAGAAACCATAGACATGGCTACGGCAAATTCATCGCCAGCAATTCACCAATGGAAAATTCACCATCAACAATTTACCGCGGGAAAATTCACTGTCATGACAATTCATCGTGTGAAAAATTAATTGCATGAATTTTTGGCGGTTAATTTTCCATGGCAGTGAATTGCTGGTGGCAGTGAATTTTCCCATGGTGAATTGTTGACAGTGAATTTTCTATCCATGAATTGCTAGCAGTGAATTTTCCTAGAGCCGGCATCCCCCTTTAATTACAATCAAATCCAAACCATCCTCACATTAACTCTATTTTCAATTTATGAAGTTGATCAAACAATCCTGAAGCAACTTTAACTTTTGATTTTTCATTTGATTTGAATCCATTTCCTTTGGAGCAGGATGGCAGAAAGTAGTCAAATTTTACAGCAGGTGAAGAAGGCTTATTTATGCCTTGGTCGTGTCATTGATGGTGTTTCATAAAACTAGATTTCTTTGAGGCATTAAAACAGTTCACGGACTATCTCCATGGTTCCATATTTTGCATAGATGTCACCCATTTCGCTACAGGCATGAAGGATGTTGACAAAGGTTGTGGAATTTAACTTCAACTTTCCAATCATATTGTCTTACATATTTCTAAATCCTCTTCTTTGGATCCATTTTATAGATACACAGTACAATCATGGCATCATGAGATCGCATTTATGTCAAATAGTTCATGCACCATTGCATGAAGTCAAACTTGCATTGTAGGTGTAAACTCCAGTTTGCAACTTTGGTTTCAGAGTTTGGGTTTGGTTTGCTAACTTAGAATTTATTTTATATAATGTAAACAAAGAAGTTTGAAGTCTTGCTAATTGCATTTTAAAATCTACACTTAAAATATAGTGATAACAAATTTCCACAATCCATGAAGATTATTGCTAAATGTTTTTGGATTAGATTGTGTCAATTTTCTTTTCATCATTTCTAATCCGTAAATATTTAGGCAATAACTTAAAACATATTTTTAAGGTGAAGTTTATCATTTGCAACTTTTAAGAAGTCCATCTTTTTCTTAATTTTCTTTTTGTTTATGTTTAAAACATTAAGCATTAGACTTAGATAATTGTCGCTTTGGCTTATAATTTTTATATAATTTTTTCCATTTTGGTCACTTTTTTTTATGCTTCATCTCAACTAAGTTCTAGTAAGTTTAGAGTGTGATTCCATGTTACCCACTATTTTTTTTGCATTGGCTATACAATTTAATTTTGGTTTTAATATATGGCTCTAATTCATCAAAGTAGAGGAGTTCATATAGTTTTTTCAAATCACTTGTGGGAGGGTATCAATTCTATGATATATTTTAGTACATATTTTAACTATTGCAAGAATAATTATAAGTTTTCACATGGGTGATCATATAAAATTTGGGGAAAATTTTGGCCAAACAAGAAATTTTGAAATAAACACAACTATGTTATGTAAATTTTCACATAGAACACGTGTTATATAATGTGTGCACATTGTATTATTTTTAAGCCAAAAAATATATATCTATCTCTCTCTACCCATCTTTCTCTTTTTCCCTCTTCCATTATCTCTCTCCCTCTCCATATTTTTATCCCCTTTTACTTCTCTCCTTATCCATATCTTTGTTTACCACATTCATACTCACTCTCCTATAGATATAGAGAGGGATATGCCATGATATAAAGAGGTGGAGAGATAAAGAGAGGGAGAGGTAGAGATAGAGAGAGAGGGAGAGGGAGATATATATAGAGATAAATATAGGTATAGATAGGGAGAGGGAGAAGGAGAGAAAGAGGGAGATAAGATACATAGAGATGTAAAGAGGGAGAGAGTGAGATAAATAGAGGAATAAATATAGAGAGATATATAAAGAGATAGAGATGGAGAGGGGGAGAAAGATAGAGTGTGAGGGATGGAGACATGGAGAAGGGGAGAGATAGAGAGAGAGGTTGAGAGAGGAAATAGAGAGGGGGAGGGAGATAGATATATATAGAGAGAGGGGAGAGATACAAAGAGGGAGGGAAAATAAAGAGGGGAATAAATAGACAGATAGATAAACAGATAGATGGGGGTATAGAGTGAGAGAGAGATACAAAGAGGGTGGGAGGCATAGAGAGGGGGATAGATAGAGAGACATATAGATGGAGATATTTATATATCCCTTTTCTCTCTATATCTATATTTATCTATTTCTCCCTCTCTATCTCTTCCTATCTTGATCTTTCCTCTCCCTCTCTATCCTCCCCCCTCTATCTATCCCTCTCAATCTCTCTCTATATACCTCTATCTCTATATCTCTATGTCTCCCTCTCTCTCCCTCTCTTTATGTCTTATATATCTCTCTCTCTATCTATCTATTAAAATTAAAATTTTGACAAATGGAGTAAAAATTAGTATATTATATTTGAAATAGTAGTTAAAAATGGTTTAAAACCCTTTACAATAAGTTACGAGTGAGCATATATAGGCACATTTCAATGTGGAAGAAAATATTCATCTCTCCAAAACTTAAAAAAGATAAATTAAATTGGAATGTGAAGATTCACTTTGACTTGTCCTTCATATTATATTCCTTCATTACATCCTACTCAAAATTTGACTTGTAAATGCATGTCATAGTGGTGCACACACTTCCCAAGAATCTTGCACACATTATATAAGACCATATCCTAAAAATATGTCTTAGGGTAAACCCACAAAAGTGGTTTACAATTCAAGAGTGAGGAAGGAAAAGTGGCAAAAAATGACCTCATACAAAAAAAATTGTTTTTGGGGGTTCAAATGAACCCTTTGGTTCGAAATGAACCCTGGTTCGTTCGAACCAGTTAAATGCAAGGTAGGCCCCATTCCCACCAAAAAACCAAAGAAAAACACTTTATGGGAGGGGGTTTGAATGAACCAGGGTTCGAAAGGGTTCACTCGAACCCCCTAAATCCCACCTTGGCATCCTCTGGCATAAAAAAAAAGTCCATATTTTTGTGTTTCAAAGCTTGGGTTGAGGATGAAATGGAGGATAATTTACAAACCTAATTGGAATTAGGTAGTCTTCTGAACAAGCTATCCAACTAATAAGTACTCTTAATATGTATTTATTTTTTAGTTTTATTAAACATAGGTTTTTCAATCGAAATTGCTTCTTTTGTTTTATTACTATGTAAAAAATGAACAAAATTTCATCAATTTTTTTTTTGAAAAACAAGGGAGCGCAACTGTGATATTAAAGTCTTTGATCCAACAAAAACAAAAAATAAATTTCGATACATACAAAAAAAGCTACGTGAAAGCATAATGATCACGCCAAGCAGTTTGAATTGTAATTATTTTGACTTTGAAACTTGATTAAAGAAAAAAAATATTCAATAAAAACTATCTAACCAAATGGAAGCACTAGATATCGGAGTTACAAATCTAAATTTGAAAGAATTAGAATTTTATCCTTCATAGAAAAAAAATTATGCGTTATACGGTGAGCGTCACTTTTTAAAAAATTTATTTTCTGAAAAAAACTAGTTTCTAAGGGAGATGGAAAAGGAAGTGCAATCTAATTTCAAAAAAATTGAAAAAACTATATTTAGAATCTACAAACAAAATGTCACGAAACTTTAGTTTGTATCATCTTCAATTTTCTCACAGTTTAGCCGCTATTGGTGCCTGAAAGTGAAGATTTAGTTAAAAAAGATTATTTCAATGTTTAGTTTGGCCAAAAATTGTAAACCACTATTGTGGTATCACCCCTTAAAATGCCATCATGTACCAACTTGAAAAGTACCATGTCAAGCCCATCTCCATTGCACTAACCTAGTCCTAATTCCTCTATTTTTTAGCAATTTATGTTCCATCATTTACCAACTTGAAAAGTACCATGTCAAGCCCATCTTCATTGCACTAACCTAGTCCTAATTCCTCCATTTTTTAGCAATTTATGTTCCTCATTGATATAAGAGCACCTAGGACATGTGCAATCAACACCACCCAAAAAGATTTGCGCTGTTTATTTCAGTGTTGGTTTGTTTAGGCTTTGTTCTCGCATCTCTCAATGTTGGCAACACATGGTATGGTCAAATTGGTAGGGAACTAATTTTTGCTAGTTGTCAGTTTCGACACAGGCAACCTTCATGAAAACAAATTGTTTAGGAGGACTGGTGAAGTTCCACGATGAATCCTCCTTGAAGAAGATTTTTGGAAGCATTCCTAAATTATTGATGAAGGTTTCGAAATCAAGTGCTTCTTGGTTTTTGAGATTTCATGGTTTTCTGACTTGCGTTGGTGGATTGGCGAAAGTTTTATTTTTTTTTACTTCTGTAGCTGTTGGGGCCAAACGGTTTGGCAGAGGTCTTAGGAATGCTGAGGTGCTTATCCCTGTCCATTTTGGTGATGTTTCGAACTTTTGGTGAAAAATTATGGTCGGAGTCAATTTTCAACCTCGTGTAAACTGTCGTCTTGCACTGTTTGATATAGTCCATATAATTGCTTCTTCCAATGATACTTTTGTCGAAATCCAAACATAGAAGGATATGATGTTGCACCAATATTACTTTGATGGCATAACATCCTTTGTCCAAGATCCTGTGCTGTTGTGTTAATCCTAATCTGTCAGCTAGTAAGGCTCTCCTGAGATCATTGTACCAGCAATATGCAAAATGGGGCACGCGTTACATCTATTATGGCATATTGATCAATAGGTATCGAGTAACTCGGGAATAGAGAGATATTTCTACCTTAAACGAAACACAAATAAAACCATATGGTGTCTGCGTGATTAATGCAATGGCCTCGTATCCCACAAAGAAAGAAACGCTCCAAGATAAAAGTTCAGAGAATAAAAGGAGGCGCCAACAGTGGTAAGTAGGAGGGGTGCACTGGGTTAAGAGTTTTCAGCCAGTTAAATACTATATGGACAGCCAAAAGAAGCCGCCACGAGAAGAATGGGGAGGGCTGTGTAGAAACTAAGAGATGAAACTTGAAATTTCAGATTAAAATTTGACAAAGGCAGAGGAAATAAGCGTGTAAGAATTTTGAACAGAGAATCAAACGGTTAATGCAGATTGTAAAAGCACTGGTTCATGAATTGTAAAATTTGAATAAAAATGTTTGAATTATCTTTCGCATTTGAATGTAAGCTGGATGGTGTAAATTGATTTTGTGCAAATTGTAAATTTAAACTTAATTGACAAATGGAATTGTCAATTGAGTGAATGTGCGAAGTTATCAATTTGAATGGTCTGTCTGCGATTATGATTTTGTAGTTAATTTTGTTCATAAAATGAGAGGGTTTTTCTTCTCGCATGACTCATTCATATTCTTCATTAAATACTGAATTTCCCCATCACTTTAGTAATTCATATTATTTATCTATAGTTTTGATTCTCAATTATCAACATGTCTAGTATTTCATAGTATAAACCATGAAACATCAAGTTTATTTAAATAAATAATAATAATTAATTAAATTGAATAATATTAGTCAACTATAAGTAATCAAATTGATTAAATTATTCAAAATGAATTCTTCTAGTCAAAGTTAATAGTTTGAATTTTATCTAACTCATTTGATTGCGTAGAGAAGGAAAAAACTACCACATGGTCGTATATCCTCTTATATTGTTTTTGGATAAAGCAAGCAACATTTACAGGGTGCTATACCCTTTACACAACGAGCCCACAGGGCCAAAAGTATCAAAACCAAAATATATAAAAAAAGATTATAGTAACAACATACGAGAGACATAGACACAACCTAGTAACAACATAGGCACAACACAACACATACCTGAAAACTATTTGTCTAACCCCCCCCCCATTTCTTGACCAAGAGGTTTAACACATCCTCCCCTATCCAATTGGGGCCTTCATCCTCTTATATTGTTGTCTTTATGATAGTTAAAGAGTACAAAATTCTTTTGCATTAGATATAACATGAATTCAACTCAAGAAATTCATTGAAGTTGAACCACATAAATTTATGTCCATTCGGTACAAGATATATATCACACTTGGAATTTTCTATGCATATAGAGTTCCATTAAGTTTTCATAGGGCATACTCTTGGGATCCATTTATAAATATCAAAAAAATATAATTAAAAAATGAGGATATCCATATCAAAATATATTATAGACAAGGTACATTTATTCACAATGTTCACACCCCTTCAAGACATATGTCCACTAAGCAATTTTTGACATATATGATCTACATATGTACTATTAACATCCTATTTGTATTCAACTTCATATACACACTCTTACCTATGACATCTCCAAGACTAGATTAATCATTAAGATTACATTTAGAGAATACCACCTTCTATAAATTTCATATATGAAGCAAGTATAAAACTCAAAGGCCTAAATAATATTTATTTAGTTTACATGCATTTCTTGAGATTCAACATTTATCAAACCACATTACACTTTCTACAAATCTAGGATTTGAGTAGGCAACATCAAGATGTTGAACATATTTATCTCTCTTATTCTTAGAATTGTTGATCAATAATCACCTCAAAGCATCTAAATAAGCAAGTTTTCATCTTGTGTTTGTTTATAGGCTCACAATCTCCATTTTTATCTCACATAATCGCTTATTTAACTAATATTAGTTCTAGAAGCACAAATCCAAAACTAAAATAGTAGGTTTTGTGTCACTAGTTCATGGGTAAAATATCTTGGAGCCCCCTTGTACCCTTGACATGTTTAGTTATTGTACTTTTTTGGGATTTTGTCATTTCAAAATTGACAATTTTGACCCTAAAATTACTGTTAAGAAGAATATTACTACTTACAAATCCTTGTGGAAAATAATGTAATATGGGTTACTTTAACATCTTGCCTCTTCTAACCTAAATGCATTCATAATGAGTAACCTTCCCTTGATATAGTGTATAATTGAACCCGATATAGATATCTTCACTAATATAATTATACGAGATGCTTTAATTATGATCCCTTGTTGAGCTATGAAAAGCTCTATCAAAACATAAACATTGAGAATTGTTGGAGGTCAAATTTTATGATTAGTATGAAATTCCTTAATGAGAATGAACATTTTGAAAGCCCACTCAAAAGAATTATCTTGATTTAATAATTTGATTAACATCTTTGTACATGAAATTCATAGCATCATTTTGATTTTTAAGCTTCTCATTCCTAAGCTTGAAATCAATAGACAACATGATTGAAAAAATTCCTTGAACATGTGATTATCAAAATGACTTGTATTCTTGTATCTTTGTCATTATGGTTCCAAACTACTCATTATTGATGCATGGTGTAAACAATGATGAGAAAGTTTTTCTTAAGCTTTCAATTATGTCTAACCTACTTTTATAGGTATAGACGAAGATTGTGAACATAATGTTTAGTTTTAATCCATGATATTTTTGTTGACTACCATGCACATGTTGTATGCAATGTCACAAGCACACAACACTATCAAGACGATTTAAAATCATTCCTATACAATAAAATCTACCCAAATACTAATAACTTTGTATGATTTTTCCTTAGATATCTCACATCTAATATTGGAATAAAGTACTTGGCTGAATCCTATTGTCCATAGCTCAATTCCAATAATCCCATTTGGCACATGCTGACAAATATACAATGGTTGGGTTGGACAACTAATCATTTTACCTATGCCTTTTGTAGGATGAGTTTATTCTTTTCATTCTTTGTAGATCAGATACAAGTATGTTAAACATCTTTTGTGGAATTTCTTCCTGAGAGAAACCATAGACATGGCTACGGCAAATTCATCGCCAGCAATTCACCAATGGAAAATTCACCATCAACAATTTACCGCGGGAAAATTCACTGTCATGACAATTCATCGTGTGAAAAATTAATTGCATGAATTTTTGGCGGTTAATTTTCCATGGCAGTGAATTGCTGGTGGCAGTGAATTTTCCCATGGTGAATTGTTGACAGTGAATTTTCTATCCATGAATTGCTAGCAGTGAATTTTCCTAGAGCCGGCATCCCCCTTTAATTACAATCAAATCCAAACCATCCTCACATTAACTCTATTTTCAATTTATGAAGTTGATCAAACAATCCTGAAGCAACTTTAACTTTTGATTTTTCATTTGATTTGAATCCATTTCCTTTGGAGCAGGATGGCAGAAAGTAGTCAAATTTTACAGCAGGTGAAGAAGGCTTATTTATGCCTTGGTCGTGTCATTGATGGTGTTTCATAAAACTAGATTTCTTTGAGGCATTAAAACAGTTCACGGACTATCTCCATGGTTCCATATTTTGCATAGATGTCACCCATTTCGCTACAGGCATGAAGGATGTTGACAAAGGTTGTGGAATTTAACTTCAACTTTCCAATCATATTGTCTTACATATTTCTAAATCCTCTTCTTTGGATCCATTTTATAGATACACAGTACAATCATGGCATCATGAGATCGCATTTATGTCAAATAGTTCATGCACCATTGCATGAAGTCAAACTTGCATTGTAGGTGTAAACTCCAGTTTGCAACTTTGGTTTCAGAGTTTGGGTTTGGTTTGCTAACTTAGAATTTATTTTATATAATGTAAACAAAGAAGTTTGAAGTCTTGCTAATTGCATTTTAAAATCTACACTTAAAATATAGTGATAACAAATTTCCACAATCCATGAAGATTATTGCTAAATGTTTTTGGATTAGATTGTGTCAGAATTTTTTCATCATTTCTAATCCAGAAATATTTAGCAATAACCCAAAACATATTTGCAGGTGAAGTTTATCATTTGTAACTTTAAGAAGTCCATCTTTTCTTACTCCTTTCTTTTGCTTATGTTTTTAAACATTAAGCATAAGACTTAGAAAATCGTTTCCTTTTGGGTTTATAGTTTTTGTGATTTTTCCCATTTTGGGTCACCTTTTTTTTATTCTTCATCTCTCAACTTTCCTAGTATGGTTTTAGAGTGTGATTCCATGTTACCCACTATTTTTTTGTATTGGCTATACAATTTAATTTTGGTTTTAATATATGGTTGTAATTCATCAAAATAGAAGAGTTCATATAGTTTTTTCCAATCACTTGTGGGAGGGTATCAATTCTATGATATATTTTAGTCCATAATTTGACTATTTCAAGAATAATTATAAGTTTTCTCATGGGTGATCATATAAATTTTTGTGAAAAATTTAGCCAAATAAGAAATTTTGAACTGAACATAACCATGTTATGTAAATTTTTACATAAAACACATGCGTTATTTAATGTGCACATTGTATTATTTTTGCCAAAATAATATCTATCTCTCTCTACCCATCTTCTTTTTCCCTTTTTTCCATATCTCTCCTCTCCATATATTTATCCTCTTTACTTCTCTCCTTATCCATATCTTTGTTTACCATTATTTCATACTCACTCTCCATAGATATAGAGAGAGTGGATATGCCATGATATAAAGAGGTGGAGAGGATGGAGAGGGAGAGATAAAGAGAGGAGAGGTAGAGATAGAGAGAGAGAGGGAGAGGGAGATATATATAGAGAATATAGGTATAGATAGGAGAGGGAGAAGGAGAGAAAGAGGGAGATATAGATACACAGAGATGTAAAGAGGGAGAGAGTGAGATAAATAGAGGAATAAATATAGAGAGATATATAAAGAGATAGAGAGGGAGAGGGGGAGAAAGATAGAGTGTGAGGGATGGAGGCATGGAGAGGGGGAGAGATAGAGAGAGAGGTTGAGAGAGGAAATAGAGAGGGGAGATAGATATAGATAGAGAGGGAGATACAAAGAGGGAGGGAAAATAAAGAGGGGAACAAATAGACGATAGATAAACAAAGATAGATGGGGTAAAGAGGAGAGAGAGAGAGATACAAAAGGGTGGGGAGCTTCATAGAGAGGGGGGATAGAGAGACATATGGATGGAGATATCTATATATCCCTTCTCTATATCTATAATTATCTATTTCTCCTCTCTCTATCTCTTTCCCATCTTGATCTCTCCTCTCCCTCTCTATCCCTCCCTGGGTCTCCTCACCCCATATCCCTTTATCTCTATATCTTTGTCTCTCCCTCTCTCCCTTTCTTTTTCTTTATCTCTCTCTCTCTCTCTCTCTATTAAAATTAAAATTTTGAAAAAGGGAGTACAAATTAGTATATTTTATTCAATAGCAAGTTTCAAATGGTTTAGAACCCTTTACTATGAGTTACAAGTGAGCATATGTAGGCACATTTGGATGTGGAAGACAAAAATTCATCTCTCTAAAACTTAAAAAAGATAAATTAAATTGGAATGTGAAGATTCACTTTGACTTGTCCTTCATATTATTCCTTCATTACGTCCTACTCAAAATTTGACTTGTAAATGCATTTCATAGTGATGCACACACTTCCCAAGAATCTTGCACACATTCTATAAGACCATATCCTAAAAATATGCCTTAGGGTAAAACCTAAAAAGTGGTTTGCTAAATTCAAGAGTGAGGGAAGGAAAAAATGACCTCATACAAAAAAATTTGGTTTTGGGGTTCGAATGAACTCCCTCATTTGAATGAACCTTTGGTTCATTCAGACAATTAAATTCAAGGTGGGCCCCATTCCCACCAAAAAAAAACAAAAACACTTTATGGGAGGGGTTCACTTGAACCCCTCTGGTTCATTCGAACCCCCTAAATCCCACCTTGGCATCTCTAACATAAAAAAAGTCCATATTTCTGTGTTTTGAAGGTTGAGTTGAGGATGAAAATGGAGGAGACATCACAAACCCAATTGGAATTAGTTAGTCCATGAAATGATCTATCCAACGAATATAATTTTAATATGCTTTGGTTTTATTATGTATTTGTTTTTTAGTTTTATTAAACATAGGTTTTTCATCAAAAATTAAGCTCTTTGTTTTGCACATGTGGAAAAAATAACAAATTATCAATTTTTTGAAAAAATATGAGTGCACTAGATATTGGAAGTCTTGATCCAACAAAAAAAAAAAAAATCGATACATACAAAAAAGTTACGTGTTATACGGACGCACTATGTCTGAATTGTAATTAGTTTGACTTCGAAACTTGATTAAAGAAAAAATATTCAATAAAAAACTATCTAACCAAATGGAAGCACTAGATATCGGAGTTACAAATCTAAATTTGAAAGAATTAGAATTTTATCCTTCATAGAAAAAAAATTATGCGTTATACGGTGAGCGTCACTTTTTAAAAAATTTATTTTCTGAAAAAAACTAGTTTCTAAGGGAGATGGAAAAGGAAGTGCAATCTAATTTCAAAAAAATTGAAAAAACTATATTTAGAATCTACAAACAAAATGTCACGAAACTTTAGTTTGTATCATCTTCAATTTTCTCACAGTTTAGCCGCTATTGGTGCCTGAAAGTGAAGATTTAGTTAAAAAAGATTATTTCAATGTTTAGTTTGGCCAAAAATTGTAAACCACTATTGTGGTATCACCCCTTAAAATGCCATCATGTACCAACTTGAAAAGTACCATGTCAAGCCCATCTCCATTGCACTAACCTAGTCCTAATTCCTCTATTTTTTAGCAATTTATGTTCCATCATTTACCAACTTGAAAAGTACCATGTCAAGCCCATCTTCATTGCACTAACCTAGTCCTAATTCCTCCATTTTTTAGCAATTTATGTTCCTCATTGATATAAGAGCACCTAGGACATGTGCAATCAACACCACCCAAAAAGATTTGCGCTGTTTATTTCAGTGTTGGTTTGTTTAGGCTTTGTTCTCGCATCTCTCAATGTTGGCAACACATGGTATGGTCAAATTGGTAGGGAACTAATTTTTGCTAGTTGTCAGTTTCGACACAGGCAACCTTCATGAAAACAAATTGTTTAGGAGGACTGGTGAAGTTCCACGATGAATCCTCCTTGAAGAAGATTTTTGGAAGCATTCCTAAATTATTGATGAAGGTTTCGAAATCAAGTGCTTCTTGGTTTTTGAGATTTCATGGTTTTCTGACTTGCGTTGGTGGATTGGCGAAAGTTTTATTTTTTTTTACTTCTGTAGCTGTTGGGGCCAAACGGTTTGGCAGAGGTCTTAGGAATGCTGAGGTGCTTATCCCTGTCCATTTTGGTGATGTTTCGAACTTTTGGTGAAAAATTATGGTCGGAGTCAATTTTCAACCTCGTGTAAACTGTCGTCTTGCACTGTTTGATATAGTCCATATAATTGCTTCTTCCAATGATACTTTTGTCGAAATCCAAACATAGAAGGATATGATGTTGCACCAATATTACTTTGATGGCATAACATCCTTTGTCCAAGATCCTGTGCTGTTGTGTTAATCCTAATCTGTCAGCTAGTAAGGCTCTCCTGAGATCATTGTACCAGCAATATGCAAAATGGGGCACGCGTTACATCTATTATGGCATATTGATCAATAGGTATCGAGTAACTCGGGAATAGAGAGATATTTCTACCTTAAACGAAACACAAATAAAACCATATGGTGTCTGCGTGATTAATGCAATGGCCTCGTATCCCACAAAGAAAGAAACGCTCCAAGATAAAAGTTCAGAGAATAAAAGGAGGCGCCAACAGTGGTAAGTAGGAGGGGTGCACTGGGTTAAGAGTTTTCAGCCAGTTAAATACTATATGGACAGCCAAAAGAAGCCTCCAAGAGAAGAATGGGGAGGGCTGTGTAGAAACTAAGAGATGAAATTTGAAATTTCAGATCAAAGGCAGAGGAAACAAGCGTGGAAGAATTTTGAACAGAGAATCAAACGGTTAATGTAGATTGTAAAAGCACTGGTTTATGAATTGTAAAATTTGAATAAAAATGTTTGAATTATCTTTCGCATTTGAATGTAAGCTGGATGGTGTAAATTGATTTTGTGCAAATTGTAAATATAAATTTAATTGACAAATGGAATTGTCAATTGAGTGAGTGTGCGAAGTTATCAATTTGAATGGCCTGTCTGCGCTTATGATTTTGTAGTTAATTTTATTCATAAAATGAGAGTGGGTTTTTCTTCCTGCATCATTCATTCATATTCTTCATTAAATACTGAATTTCCCCATCACTTTAGTAATTTATATTATTTATCTATAGTTTTGATTCTCAATTATCAACATGTCTAGTATCTCATAGTAAAAACAATGAAACATCAAGTTCATTTAAATAAAAATAAATAATTAATTAAATTGAATAATTTATTAGTCAACGATAAGTAATCAGATTGATTAAATTATTCTAAATGAATTTTTCTAGTCAAAGTTAATAGTTTGAATTTTATCTAACTCATTTGATTGTGTAGAGAAGGAAAAAACTACCACTTGGTCGTATATCCTCTTATATTGTT
>VDFB02170279.1:0-17215 GCA_007258455.2 Sequoia sempervirens | reverse complement strand
ACAACATTTAATACAAGTGACTATGACAAAACCCATTTCAATTTATATATTGTAATACAAAATTGTATTGCAGATTTATTTTTTTCTAGTATGTGCTTGTACCACGTTATAAACTTTCTAATTTCTTTTTGGGCTATATTTGTTCACTTCAGCATTCTAATATGGGGAAAGGAGTCCTCGCCGACAACTGTCTTTCGTGAGTGTAAACCCAATGGAAGGTATGGTTCAAATTTAATAACTTTGCTTACATAAGTCCAATTTTTGGTATGACATTATGCAATACCATGCTCTAAGAAGTGTATATGTTGAATCATGCATGGGAAGAAAACCATTCAATTTTTAGTTGTTCATCTTTAGAGAATACACAAGTTTTCCAATGAAAAAGGATGCATACTAGTTGGGAATTGAGGAAAGTGCATTTAATAGGGCTCAAAGTTTGTTCCTAAAGCATGGGAAGACATTTCAAACATGTTTCATTTGATGGAAGAGCATGGAAAGGTTTGGAATATAGTATTCTATTAAACCCTCATTTGTTAGAGCTTTTTTTGTGCATAAAGTAAGGGTTTAGTAGATCAACGCTTTCTTGACTATTTCCAAAAGTAGATGATACCTAAGTTTCCAGACTTGTTAAAGGACTATTTGAATTCGTTAGGTGTTTTGATGAGGCAACATTATGTAGAAGTTGTCAAAACCAACTTCAGAGTCCAAGAACACCTGCATGCAAAGAGATACCTGTCACATGGAAGAGAATGGAGAAAAAAACAAGAGAGGGTTTGAACCTCTGTAATATGAGAGATATATTATCAGAACAATAGAATGAAATATTTACAAAGATCAATCCTTAAAAAGAGATCAAGCAAAACCTAAAAAGTAACCCTAATAGGTAGACATTTAATAATTAATATAATTATTAAATGTCACAATATGCATCTAAAGTGAAATCTTAAGAGAGGAATAAAGGTAACTTAATTAATATAATTAAGTTAAAACCTTTACTCTAACACATTAACTAGTTACCAAAATTAGCACATCCACAATTACTTTTCAAAGATACGGTTCCCAACACACTTTTTCACTAAACCCTCATTTTGAGCCATTTTCATGAGGTTTTTATGGAATTAAATGTCCCCAAGCTTCCCAAACTCTAAACGCTCTTCAAACATGACAAATTAAGCTTGCAAAAACTTAATCTTACCTTCAACTTTGTTGCCCCTAGGTTTGATAGACATTCCTTGACTAAAAGTGAGGTTTTAGGTTAGGGTTTCATCAAAAAAGGTGAGGGCAGTGATATCCCTTCTTCTTTTAAGCATGTACAAGCCTCAATAAAGGTGTTTGACTTGGTTTGAAGGTTTGAGAAAGAGTGGAATATAGTTTTCCAAGTTACACTCATGTGAATGGCTTTAAAGAAGGGTTTCCTAAATAAGCGTTTGAGGAAGACAGACTCTGCAAACCAAGGGTGGATTTGGTGGTTAAGAGTTTTAGATAGTTAAGTTTGCAAATTTGACTTTGCTGAACTACAATGAAAAACATTATTTTCTTACAGCCTGCATAAAATAAGAAGTGACTGATAATGCAGTCTGTTTTCCATCCTGCAACTATGATGTGCATTTTGTGTTCCTAACGTATGAACAAATATTGAAATGGATTGTTTTGCTAAAGGTAAGGGTTGTCATAAAAGAAGAAGGTGAACTTCAAAACATTGTTCTCTTATAGTCTGCTTAAAAGAAGTTAGTCACCTCCTAATGTGTTTTCCATCATCCAATTGTTATGCGCTTTTTCTGATCGAAACATATGAAGACATATTGAAATGGAATGTTTGTTGAAAGTAAGGGTTATCAAGTATCAAGAAGGTGAACTTCATAACATTGTTCTCTTAAAGTTTGCATAAAATCAACAGTGTCTCACAACCTAGTGTTTTTTCCACATTTGAAATTGTTATGTGCATTTTCTATTTGAAACATATGAAGAGATAGTCAAAAGGAATGTTTAGTGAAAGTAAGGGTGTCATGTATCAACATACTATTTTTAGTTATGAAATGGGAAGCAATGCTTTTAGTTAGAAAGATACATAAGTGCAACAAATATAATTAGCGATATGAATAAAAGCTACAAAAATATTTTTTCTACAATTCATTACTTCGACTCATCTGATTGCAACAAATAGAATGCTGACATTATTTTCCACGTTGGAAAATACACTTTTTGTACATAATGTGTGTGTTTCTAATTAGATAATGTTGTTATATGTGCTGAAATTTTTGTTGTCTTTCCTTTCAGGCATTGTTCTTCTTGTTGTTCAACTCATGCGTTGCCATATGCCCATTCGAGATACTACACGTGCTACCTCATTCAATTCCAAAGAATAGGTACAATCTCTTCTTTGATAACATTATCTCACTACTACATATAGGGGAAGTTTAAGACATTAATTTAAGACAAAATATTTTTAATTTTTTAATTGTCTTAAATTAAGACATTATTTTTTTTTTAAATAAATTTTTCTATTTCCCTATCCTCATTCATTTTCCCTCTTCTTTTCTGCGGAGCCTTTTTATGCAATCCCCTGACCGGGAGCTTCTTCCTCATGCCTTGCACATTGAAAGAGTGCTTTATTAAAGATATCAAATTTCCACAATCCATCAAGTGGTGCAATAATATTTCTAGATTTGATTGTGTTTTGGTTTTTCACATCAACATTTCGAATCATACTACATGATCCATCATCAGGATGAAAGAGAACTGGAGGAGAAAATGGATTGTTGCAGACCAAAGCAAGCTAAAAAGAGAGAGGGGAGGGAACACAAGGAAGGAAGCACACGGTTCGAGGTTGGGGGTGGATTAAAAAGAAAAGCAAAGGAGCAAAGGAGAAGATAAAGAAAGCGAATGAACTTCAGATAGCACCTTGAAGAGGGAATGAAGAATGAGATAATTTAAAACAAAGAAAGTTGTAAAGGAAACACGATAGAGAATTAGAGAGTAAAAAAGAAAACTAGAAATTGAGCAATCAAAAAGGTTCAGATAAAGATGATATAAAGAAATTGTAATAGTATAAAGAGAAGAAAAGAAAATTATATAAGAGAATTATATAAAGAAATTTATTATGATAAAAATTAAAAATATAAATATTATATGATGTTTATTAATTAACATATATAGTTTCTATTAAAATAAAATGATAATGATAAATAAGATAAATAAGAGAATAAAAATAAAAATAAAAATAAAACTAGAACGATAAATATAATGGAAAAACAAATAGAATAAAAATAGAAATAAAGAAATGGACAAAATAAAATGGTCAGGTCAAATCAGGAACAAAATAAATAAAGAGATCTTGGCGTCAAAATCAGGATCGTCGTTCTCGAATGGTGTCCGTCCGTCATCGAAGTCTTTTCATCGGTCATCAGGTCTAAATAAAGAAATGAGAAAAATAAATTAGGGAATAAATCAAGATAAAACAAAATGAAATAAAGAAAGATAAAATGAAAGGTCAGAATTAAAATTAAAAGAGATGAACAAACCAAAATAAAATAAAGAAAATAAAATACAAATGAAATGATATAAATTATAAATACAACAAAATAAAATAAGATAAAAATAAAGATTAAAGATAAAAGAAAATAAATAATAAATCCGTAAAGCGAAAGAACAAAGAATTAGATTCAGTAAGAAAAATAATCCATAAAATTAAGTAAAAAATAAATCATCATCAAGATAAATAGAGATGATTTTAAGATAAAAAGTCACAATAAAATAAAATAAAATGATATTTGTTATAAAGCAACCAGTAAAAACACTACAAAATTTAAATAATAAATTAACAAAGATGTTGGAAGAGAAACTAGGAGTAAAAGAAAAACTAACTAAAACTAAGAGCAAGGACCCAAAACAAGAAGGTAAAGAGATAAACCGAAGAGAGCTTTATTCCTTCTATGGGTCTGCTTGTGGACAAGCATACCAAATCCTCTAAGCTCCTGGTCGCAGGAGATGATCTCATACTCACCTTTTCCGTGAAAAATCTGAGCACGAAAGTCTTCAATTCGGCATGTCCCAACTGGAGGATGTCGGGAGCTCTACCTCGGCTGTGCAGCCTGGAATTAGGTAAGATGAATTATTTTGATGGGTTTTTTATTGCATGAATTATAGTCCTTTCACTGTGTTAGCTTATGATATTAGGCGAGGGGTGTGGAGTAAGATAGAGGCCCCAATGCGTCGTTTTCTTAGGGCACCCAGTCTTGTAGAGTGTCGGGAAGGCTTGTTCTGGTGGCTGTTGCTCGAACGAGCAGCTGAATGTGCTCAAGAGCATACGTATGTGGGGCCTTCACCATTCCAGGAACGGTTGGGTGGAGCTGAAGTGCATGCCGCAGCCCCTCTATGATCAATTCATCACCCTTTCTGATGAGGACTCCTTTTCTTGCATTTCCCATGGGAATCTCATTTTCATCACCATGACCAAAAGTCCCGAAATGCTCATGTATGATTTTTATGACAAGATTTGGTCTTCGATACCTCACTAGCCTTTTGTGGATTTCGGGTAAGGGTTGCAGGGTTTTCCTTTCGCTCCAAGGTTGGAGGCCTCACCAACCACCATGGAGGAACTCTTTGCTATTACACCTTGAATGTTCAACTTCTAAGCAACTCTAGACAAGCTCTATGGATGAATTTTCCTGCCACCATTTCCAGACTAGGATAGAAAAATATGGAATAAAGCTACAATAAAGCATTGACTTCATCTTACTAAAGTAGAAAAATTTAGAACTTGGGCACTTTACTGTTTTTAAAAACTCAAATGTGTTTTTGTATGAACTTCCAGCTTTGATTTCATAGTAATTTAGTAAGGATGTATACAGAGTGGGCATGTGGGCATGGAGGCCGATTCTTCTGGTTTTGATGTTCTTTTCTCTTATGTGCTGTTTTATTTTATTTAGGTGGCATGTTTTTCTCATAAAATGAAACATGACAGCCATTTTTAGCAGCCAAGTGTGTAGTGGCCAGTGTTCATGGCATTTAACAAATTTGTACCATTCAAAATCAATATTATACTCCATGCATGGACCCAAAGATATAAAATTAAGAAACAAAATGCATAAAATATTGAGGTACTTCACAAGAAGGAGACAATGATTAGTTTCAATTAAATTCTAGGTTGTGCATTGAAGACCATGTGATTTACCTTCCAAAGATGCAGGCTATATTTTTGTATTTTTAGTTTGAAGATTAAATCCATATTTCTGTCCTGAATAAGCATAGATTTGAAGTACATTAGCACCTGCGCCTGATAAAATATCTGTAAGGGATTGCATGCCTATAATAATCACAGATTTAAGAGTTTCCTAGTGTTTAAAACCATATCACAATTGTAGTCTTTACAACCTCTCCATCCTATTCTATATGGAATAGGTTTGTCAATTTGATTTGAACTTTGAAGCCAATATGGGAGAATTGTTCTGCATCTCATTTATCTTAAGAAAATATCATTCCTATAATCACCCCTTTTGGTTGATAGCTCCATTATTCTGAGAATAATAGACCTGCTACTAAATATCACAAACTACCTCAGTTCTGTAATGTATTCCCATGTGAGATTTATTCCTACAACTATTTGGGTAGTATGGTATATAAGATGCACGGTTTATCTATATTTACTAGATAGTTGAGAACCAAGTTTAGATATTTTTGAAGTTTGCATATTGCATGGCAACACAAACTTTACAGTTCACACTGACCTACAGTTCCCAATCTATATTAGAAAAAATTACTGATTACTTTTGAAACTGAGAATCTTGGTTCTTGTTTCAAGAATCTTAGAGCTATTGCAGGCAATCCTCCTTGCATAGAAACAAGTATGAAAGAAAGACTTTTATAATAAACAAAACACTTGCTTTTTTGGAAACTATCCATGCATTTTATAGTTTTCATATATGTAGTAAAACAAAAAAGTAAAAGAAAAATAATTTGAATTGATGAACTTGCTCTATTCAAGGAAAATTATATTACTAGATCATGTGACATAGAAGTCATTTTAGGGTCATCTTGCTTCAAATATGCTGGAACAAGTTTCAATCTAACATTTTAGACATGTTGGTGCCAACACTGATAACCACTACTATATAACATTCTTGTTCAACATATGCTAGAAGCAGTTCCAATATAATATGTAGACATATTTCTGAACTAATCATAACTGACAGTAAGATTTAATACTATGTAATATTGATTGTTAGGTTTCTATTCAATCTTTTAACTGAAACACAGAGGAACTTTATCTTCCTCTAGACTTATGCTTGTTATGAATAAATCTAGGGCAAGAATTTCTCAATTTTCACAAAAAATTTCTAGGACAGAGAATGAGAATATATCATGGTGGTGCTACAAGTAGAGTGAAGCATCTGCAATAATAACTTTAGCGGAAGTAGAAAATGGTCTGACCATTCAACATTCTAGCATAGAATGCCAGGGTAGAGGTGCAAGGTCCCATCTTACCTCTTTTCATTCTGATGCTCTTGTTCGAGCATAGGTAGATGGGTGCTGCTGTAAAATTTTTACTTTTAAAGTTTTAAATATGTTAACTACATTTCTCAAGTTTTGTAAAGACCCTCTGAATAGATCTATCATGCAAAATTTCTCTGTTTCTACTAATTTTTACTCCAGGTCTCTGCACTTCCCATGCTAACATCATATGCAGAATTTTGGTTTTTACACCTACAAAGTGGATTCAGTTTGAAATATTATGGTATTTTTAACATGTTCATTTTGTGCTTATCCTGTAATCCTTATATTTTAATGACATGTAACATTTTTTCTGACATTCTGAACAATTCAAATACCCTTCCTAAGCATCCATATTTGGCATATATTTCTATCAGCTTAGACATTGGTAAGAACAACACTTGTTGCATTTTCTTAATAGTTTCAATAAGCCCATAGTGTGGATGCATAGTAATCGTCAATGGGTGTACAGTTCTTTATGGCATTTAAAACATTTCACTTGTTTTCCTACATCTCATGCCATGTTTTCTTAATGTATTGTAAAAAGCCCTTTCAACATCCATATCTTTATGTATATCTTGTAATCATCACTATCAATGAATTCGGTATTGTTGTTTGTACACCCAATATATACCTCCATATACTACGTATTTATTTATTATGGTATTTGTAATTACAACACCTTGTGCAAAGGTTCCCATTTTGGTGTAGGCATAGATTAATTGGAAACAATTGTGTATCTGGAAAAAATTTTAAGCAATCACAGTGTTTTAAAAGGCCACATTTCTTCGAGAGGCATTTGAAGTTAAACAACTTGCTGGACTTTAATCTGTTTCTACATTTTTGTTATGCCCATTTTATGATCCAAGTATTTCACTTAGGTTTTAGCTTTGCACCTATGAAATTGTAATTTGCTTTAACATTTTCTGTTGTTTTTTTATCAAATCCACATGTTCATATCTGTAAACTACATTCAATGATGGGCTGAGATGGCATTAAAATGTGCCAATATCTCTGTAAAGGTTAGGGTAGGCAGTGCCAGTTGGTTGTGAGGACTCTTTTAATTGATGTGAGCCCACTCAGTTGCATTAAAGGGGGGTTTCTCACTTCAAAGTGGTGTTTAATGCCTTCCCATATTGGGGATATCTTTTTGGAAGATTTGGCTGCAATCTCCTATGCTTCGCGTGATCCAAGAAATCACTATTGCTCACTTTAACAAATGTCCTTGCCATGTTTCATTTTGTATGTATTTTTTCAACCCTGACTTTCAAAGGTTCTATAATTATTGGAGGGATTTTATGATGCAGTTTGCGTGCTTGTCCATGTGATTTGGCATTTAATATGTTCATATCGACCATATTGAAACTCCTATATACTCTGCTTCACTCAATGCCTATACTTCAACCTCAGGGAGTTAATACCTGATTAGGTTGTTGGTAGGAAGGAGTAGAGATTAATGAATGTTTCTTTCATCATTTTAACGGGTATGATAGTGGACCTTTTGAAGGGGAGAGTTTTCCTATCAGGGGCCGAGGGAGGGTGAAATGGAGTGAAACCAAAGTGGTTTTAGGGTCATCGCAGGATCATCTACAACTTGTGCGGGTATTCATGGACCAAAATAAAATAAAAGAAAAGAAAATATGTGCCTCATCTCTGTTGTTGATGCCTTAGATTAGCATAGCCAAATAAAGATAGTTTGAATGCTAAATATTAATGGCATGTATTGCATCTTTATCCTTGTCTACAACCCTTCTTGTTAAAAGCTTTGTTGTTTTCAAGGAGGAATTAGATAACAAATCCCTCGGGCCATATTGACTAGAAAACCTACCATGCCTTACCACTAGAATGACACCACCTCTCATATAGGAGGGAGATCAAGCAGAGTCTCTGACAGTAGCTGGAGGGAAAATAAAATGACAATGTAGTAGATTGACAATGAGCTAGTCTTTGGATCTAGTTTTGTAGCGATGGTAGCCGAGATGGAGAGTGAAGGGGGTTTTAGATCCCCAATGTTCTAATAATGGCACCTTAGGTAATAAACCGAACAATTCCTACCTACATTCAACTGTGGCATAAGAAAAGAAGGGGTGCTAGTGGTACGATTGCAGGAAGACTGACTTTCTTCTAGGGGAGAGAGAGATACAATGCCATCCTGAGAAAATGGGGAATTAGCAATAAAGAAAATGTGCAGCAGCCAAAGCATGGATATTTGATGGATACTTATAACTTGTAGATCAAACCACCCCAAAGGATCAAGCCACGTGTAGGCATGGACTTTTATGGTATCCAATTTGGTGATTAGTCCATCCATCTATATTCTCAAGGAGGAAAATCACCATCACTAAAAAAATACATCCATACCCAAAGGTTGTCTTTACTTTAAATGAGATTCAGATGGACATTTAAGGTAACTGCTTAGTCCTACAAAACAATAGGGAAGATCTTTCCCTGAATTTTGGCAGCAATCATAAAATTAGTGGCTGAGTGCAATTATTCAAGACCATGCAAAGACTATGGTGGTTGCACAAATGGTCAGTGCAACTGCCTAAGAGATGGCAATTCTTTTGAACTAGTTGATGCCATAGAACCCAATTTGGGATGTGCATTGCATGTTCCTTTGGTGTGCTCAGAGATGAGTAAGGGCCAAAGAAATCATGACCATGGAGTGACAAAAGACATGATACTAGAAGAAGTATGGAAATGTGAAGACTAGGAATGGGATCTTGCAGGATGGGAGTGGTTGAAGATGGGTATTTTGTGGCAGCACTCCAACCCAGTTTAGGGTCATACCTAGATGATATATTTAATAGGTATGTGTATATCAAACAAAATCTATTTTGTGATGAAACCAAATTAGTACCTGCTAAAATGCCTGTCAATAATAACTTAGGTTATCTCTTGTGGTTGGTGCATGGCACTTAACAATGTTCTTTGATTACTTTATAAGATCAGCAATGATAGTGTTTCTTAAATGAGTAAATAATTATTTTATGTGCCACATAATTTCTACCTAAGCGCCTAAGTTTCAGGTAATATTTCTGGATGAATGGGGTCGCCCAAGTCTACTAACCAGTGACCATGTGGGTTGGGCGTTGGGAAATGATGTTTCCACAAAGATAATGATGACATTCTTGAGTTTTGTACCTGCTGTTCCCGAGTGTTACAGACCTGCAACCTTGCTGATCATAGTTATCAGAATAATATGATCACTTTACAGTGTGTTGGGAAGAAGTTTGGGTGAGTCTCAAGGTGTTTTCCAACTTATGTATGTGTGGTGGTTTGCTGAGAGCAAGTTTGCAGCGATCTTGGAGTGTATACTTGCTGTCCAGGTCAGTTGCAGCGCATTTCCAGGCAGTATCAGACCTGCTAAAGCAGACTCCATCTAATGTAGTGGGTTTTCAGACCAGTACCTATGTATACTAGCACCTAATTACAAGAATAAAAGATTTTTATTGTTGGGAAGTGAATTTGGGTTGAGTTTAGAGAGTTTTTGGATTGATATTGGCTGTCCCAGACCTGTAGCAGCGCTCAGGAAAGTTATATCAAATCTGTAGTAGTCTGTTACACTTCCTCCATTCAAGTTGCATTATTTTGGATGCGTCAGGAGTGTGTTGAAAAGCTTGTAGGTGTCTTCACCTTGCTGTATCAGACCTGTAGCCATCAATTTCAATCACAGCAGACCTGCAACAGCTATTATCTCTTATTCAAGGTATTTTCTAGTGGGCATTTCATGATCTGTTTATCTTATGTTTTGACAAATCTCTGGAGTGAATTTTCATCAAAGCACTTTGTATCAGCTCTTTGTATAACCGCTGTTTATCAATATCACTGCAAAATGACAGCAATATATCATTGTTAATGTTTCAAATTGGCAAAATAATAAATTTTTTTTTTTGAGGGTGGTTATTAACTTATTACATTTAACCTAACTGCCTTTGATAATTTTAAATAAACCAACATTACATTTGTTAAAATATTATTCTGCCTGATTTGACATCCTTTGAAGGTATCTATTATTAAGTCTTATGCAATGCTATAAATTATTTTCTGGAATTGTTAGTCAACAAAGTACCAACCCAAAAACAATGTAGTTCATACCAATGGGCAAGATCCTAATAAATCTATTCATTTTATTAATCAGATAAAATTGTTAATTTCTGAAGATGAATGATGTGCTGTAGGAATATGCAATTACCAAATAGATTATGAAAGTTGCAAAACAATAGCCATAACTAAACTAAAAAAACACTTCTTACAAGATATGATTGAAGCATATTCCATGCAGTCTTTGAATTTATGTATTGTGTAGTTTGAAAGTCACTGTTACCCATCCGATCAATGGAAATTTCATCCTCCCTAGCTGAAGAAGGTATAAGAAGAACATTTACAGGTGAATCCCTCCTGCAGGAATATGAGACATTGTTTCATCAAGAAGAGTTGCAAGCTGGAAACTTATAGAACCTGAGTTTTAGCTATCTTTCAAACAACATCAACATGCATAATTATTTTTATAAGTATTACTTACAATAATAAAGAGGTAGATTTACTTGCACAGCATTTCTGAGCAATGATCTGAAAAACTTTTTCCAGTTCCCTGCAAAAGTAGACATCTTCAGTAAACAACAAATTTCAGTACAAAATAGAACTAATTGAGTTTTCCCAATATTTAAATTACTAGAAAAAGTGACCTTTTCAATGAAGAATCCTTCCAAAACTTGAATATAACTGTGAATGCCATCTCATTTAAGTTGGATTGTATCAATAACAAAACCAGATCTGCTGGTTGTATATTTCCTCCTGCACAAGAAACAAATGAAGAAATTTAACTTGATCTTACCTAGTGTACTGATCACAGTTACTATGGCAGGATAAAGATAAGCCATCCTCATAATTTGAAGATTCTGGAATGACTAATTCAATTATGTGCAAAAGAAGGAATGAAGTGAACAAAAGAATCTGCTTTGCAAATAAAATTGGATCACTACTAACCTAATGAAGAATGCTTGACATTTGCAACTGCAAGTTCAAGCTGTGCCAAAGTCAGCAAATACTCTTTTTCAAGTTGTTCAATATCAATAGTGTAATTTGGCTTTCCAGTCTCATCAGCAGTGATTACAGCTGTAAAAATACTCACACAATTACATTCTTAATCAAAACATAGAACAGATTCATCAGTTAAAGTTCTTTGTCCACTAAACAGAGGTCAATTAAATGATCAGAAGAACATAATTAGTCAGTTAATTTGATCCCTACACAAACAAATACCCAGCATGCTCTTTAATGACAGAAACTCCTTCAATTCTGATTGTTTCAATGGTATTGAAGAATGCTTTGAAGTTAAGTACATGGAAAACATAAAACATAGATATACCCATATATACACAAAGGCAAGAAAACATTATATACATACAAGTCCCATCAATATATTTGCGTGCTCTTTTAGTGGGTGAATGCCAATCCAATCCATTAGAGCTTTCTTGTAGAGAATCAATCCAAGCATATGCAGGATCGACCAAGTGCAAAGCATTAATAGCAGCACTGAGCCCCTGCAATCTCTCATTCAATGTAAAAGATAATTCCATGTGCACTCTCACTATACCTTCCTCCTTCATGCGAACAGTATACCTATAAATGTAACCAGCTGCCCTGCGCCAATTGTGGCGATATGTGTGGAATGCATATAGAAGCTTGTAAGGATTTGGTTTTGCTGTTATATCTGAGCACTCTGCCTGCAAAACAGAAGCCACTAATTTAAAAGAACCTCATCATATACACCCTTTCACTTATAGCTAATTGCTAATAATTGAATATGGACGTGAAATAAATCTAATGGATTCCTAAGAACCCAAAAGCATGGAACTAAAATTTTGGTAATCATGAATCCCAGGAACTTTGAGTAGCATGATAGTTATTGGTATTACCTTCCAAACCAATTCTCTCTCCACTCTTTCCAAAAGGCCAACAAAAGGTAGCTCGCGATCACAAAGAATCTGAAATGTGAAAAAAACCATGGAATAATTACAGTATGTAGTGTTAATAATTTAAACAAACAGCCCAAGTCCATCCAAATGGTAAACACAACTCAGAGAATTTGGAAATGTACATTGCTTATACATGCAAGTGCAAGTATCAATTTTCCAATTGTAAAACAATATTGCACAAATTTAAATTTGTATAATGAGAAAGAAACAGCCAAACATGGATGCCAATGAGATCCACTTACAAAATTATTTTTTAATGAAACATGCTAGTGATTAACACAAACCTAATCACCTCACACACATTTTGAGATAAGCTGCCAACAACAGTATATCTCCTCTTAAAATATTAATTTCCAATAGGAGTTTCAGCAGCCATTCAAAATTCAAAAAAGATTGAAAGAAGTTATTCTTAAATTTAAGAGCAAAGTTGCAGTAATTTTTTATGTAGATAAGTATAAGTATGAGTCACCATGTCTTTTCTCTCAGCCTACTCAAAACCAGAACCATCTACAGGATGAATGAAAACCTATGCTATACTTTTGGGACTGTCCAGAAAAAGAAAAGACATTAGAGGAAGTGAGACATAGGCTCCCCATAGCTGCTGCAAGACACTAGGATACCTTCCTTCCTTGACCCATGAACCCATTAAAAACTGATCGGTTCTACTCAAGACAATATATGGGGTGGTTACAAGCATGACCATAGTGCTTCAGTTGTTCAATTTAGTGGAGGAATACTCTAGCCCCTTTCTTGTGTCAGCTCAGTTTATCTTATTTTGGTAGGATCCCCATAGAGCACATCTTCAATGATTGAAATATGGTGTTGGTAACAAAATTTTCCATGTTATGTCAAGTTGCAAGTCACCATTCAATTGTTTCTCATTCATAAGCAAAATCAAGTAATTATCCCTTCTAATTGTCAATGTTATCATCATTGTCAATTCAAGTTAACACTTTTGGAGGGCCTATGATGAGAGTATTTCATGCACGTCAAGCAAGGTGAATACATCAAATTTGGATACACAAAAAGGCAATGAAGTGTCCAGGCATAGAAATGGTCATCATGGTTTCCAAAACATCTCTTAACAAAGAAAAAGGTACTTGAAGGCAATTCCAAGTTGGGAAAATCAACCAAGTGTTGAGGCAAACCCCTAGGAAGTACAATGTCATGTTTTGAGTCAAAAATCACATAAGTGATAAAGTAATTGCACTGTTCAATGTCAATGACAAATTAGATAAACTTGAGTGCACCAAAAAGCACTTTTTCCTTTAAATTAAATCTCAATGAAAAAGTTACTTTTTGACACTTAAGAGGCTAGGGCCACCCAAGATGATTTCAATGTCAATGTGAAGACATAACAAAAACGTGCACTCCACCCCTTGGGCATGCGCTTAGTGAGTTAAGTGTCAAACTATCAACTCAAAAACAAAACTAGAGTGCATTCAAGTGAAATATGGTGCCCAAAATCACTTAAGCGTCAAAGTGTCAAAGTGCTATTAGACCAAAAGGTGCTCCCATGCTTTCAAGTGCCCTCTAGAAGTTTCTCATGTCAAAATGTCACTTGAAAATTAGAAAGAAAAGTGTCTTATGTTGCTCAAGAGTGCCCAAGGACATCTTGATGTCAAATGTCAATGACCAAACATAATGAAAAGTGCATCCTATGTCCCTAGCACACACCTAGACACTTAAGGACCAAGTTGCCAACATAAAAACAAAGGAAAAGTAATTTCAAGCTGTCCAGACTCCAAACACACCTAAGAAGGGTTTGAGGTCAAAAAGGAAATTGAAATTTAGAAGACATAAGCTTGGAAGACAAAAATGGGTACCCTAGGAGAGATTTGAGGGAAAAATGGATTAAAATTTTGAAAAGCACACCTCAAAATTTTTGTCTTTTCCTTTCATTCTCACATTGTCAAAGTGTATTGTAAAGAGGACACCATTGGAGAGCATTTAAGAGCAAGTTGGAGCACAAGCAACAAGATTCTTCAAGATTTCCCCGCAACAACATTGCACTACTCTCTTTCAATCTTCCTTGATAGGTACTCTCCTCGTTCTCATTGGTTTTTGATCCCTAAATACTAAGTTTATGACCCTAGTGTACATCAAACATGGACTTTTTATGTCAGCTCTTAGCAAACAACTCTCACCAATTAATATTCCCTACTTTAAACGTTTATAAAATCATAGTATAATATATTAGAATGACAAAAGAATCAAGTAATAATTATGAAACAAGCCATATACCATGACAAGAACACATGACACCAAGTGCTGCTAGAGAAAACCCTTCAAATGGGTGAAAAACTTCAGTAAGAATATGCTGCTAGGACCTCATCACTATTATCAATATCAATACATAGAGGTTACATCCACAGCATGGTTAATTGGATTTGTTTCAATAGTTTGTAGAATCCTTCACCCCTAGTATGTTCCTACATAGTTTGTTTTTATTTTATTTTAATTTTGGCTTCATGGTGTCATATATCTTCTGTCACTATTGTTAGACATGTGGCTATTCTAATTTTGTTTTCTATTACTTGTAGTTAAGTGAGAAAACATTTAATAGATGTGGTAATTTTAATTTAATTTTGTGGCCATTTATAGTTAGGAAAAGATTTAATAGAGTAGTATAAATCAATAGTTGTTATGATGGTATATAACATATCTTTAGATAAATATATTAAAAAAAAATGAGTAGTGAAAAGCATAATATAATTGTATGAATTTATTAAGGAATCAACATGCATATGTAATTATAACTTTATAAATCATATTAAAGAAACAAACAATCATATGGTGAGATATAAGACAATTATACTACATATTTTGATGCACATGTTTAGGTCATTAATTATTTTAGTGCTTTTGGACAACTTAGGTGAAACAAGCATTTTATAAAATACATTTTAGAACAACAAAATAGAGCAGCCTTATACACAGTGTTGTTTTGAATAGTTATAAATACATTTAGAACAAATAGAACCTCTATAATGCTACATTTATAACAAGAGAAGAAGCTGCATGGTAAAGGAAGAAATATGGGAGAGGAAATGGAGAGTGAGGGCCAAGGAAATAAGTGTGGTAAGCTTATTGTTGTAGCTATTTTGTTTTATTGTAAATCAATTTGCATCATATTTTAAATTTGATAGATTTTGTATTTATCACGATTTTGTATTTGTTGTTGATTTAGTAATTCATTAAGTAGAAAAGTAAAAGACTAAAAGTAAAGACTGGTTATCTGATCAGAGCCAGTTAATAATTCTAAATAAATTTTGTATGGTAATTCTAAATTATTATATATGGTAATTGTATTTGGATTGCTATGATTTTGCTGATGCAAGGATAGGGTATATGGATGTGGTTTTCTTTTCTCAAATGGGACTCATCTGCATTTAACAACATGCTTGTTGTTCTTTCAGTTTCTGGTATTGTCCACCAGGTAAAAGGAATGAGATTTTCAGATATAATCTTTAGAAATATGTGTTGAGAAGATTTTATATTTGTAAGTTTGAGTTCTATGTTAAATGGTACAGATATGTTGTAGCTGTTACTATCTAAATAATAATATGAATATTTTAGGTCAACTTGGAGTACCTGGGAAGGGTTGTATTTGATACCAATGGCCTACTTTATCTTGATAGTGTTGTTGGAATGGATTCCCACACAACTATGATTGATGGATTAGGTGTTGTTGGATGAGGTGTTGTTGGATGGGGAGTTGGGGGAATTGAAGCAGAGGTTGTTGTGCTTGGTCAGGTATTTTGGTTGAACATTTATTTGCTGCACCTTTCTTTACAACATGGTCAAACTAGTGTTTTAGTGTTATTAATAAAGTATTTTGCTTAGATTTTTGTTAATTATGGAATTTCCAAGTATAATGGTGCCAAACTTAGAAGTTTAATGTGGTGTTTGTAAATTGTTAATATTTCTTCAACTTATCAAGCCTGAACAAAAATGAAATGGGTATGGAGGAAGAGGTTGTAAGTATGTTAGATTTTTTTTTGATTAATTAGTGAGGGTTTATTTATGAGGCCTACACCTTATACAAATTGTCCACTACAAGACTTAAAATTCCTTACATTTCCCTTATCTACCATAGGTCTTAACTATGGGATTACTATTGTACCATGCTATGTAACTTTGAGGATTCAAACTTGAATCTTTGATTTGAGAACTCAATGGTTCAACCATATGAGCACAGGGACTTTGATCATGATGTTAAGTTTTTAATAACATAAACAGATATGCAATGGGTGTTAGCCACTGGTTTCTACATTACCCTTCCCTAAATAATAGCTTAAAATGATTCATTTATGAACTACATGGCAGGAAAAAACTAGTAGATGATGCATTCTACTTGGAATGTTCACTAAGGAGCTAGACAATGTATATGTTACTTGTTCATTTATTGTTTAGCTATGGTGCTAGCTCTCATTGAGGTTTCTTTTGTGCAACCAATGAGTATGGTACTTCTGGGTGTTGTCAGGTTCAAATTAATGGTCAATTTAAACAATGGAGTGACAACCACTGACTTAGTTTTAACTGACTCAAATGCTATGAAAGCATGGTGTTGTTGGAGAAAAGATAGACATCAAGGTTGGATTTAAGGTGAGAATAATAGTTTTTTCTTTTATTTTCCATCATAGGATACGCATGATTAATTTAGAAATAGCATTCTTTGTATCATTTATTCCAAAGTAGACATATGAATCAACTCCCATTTCACATGTATTATCTACTAGAGA
>VDFB02170278.1:0-19643 GCA_007258455.2 Sequoia sempervirens | reverse complement strand
GAGAGAGAGGGAGGGAGTGGGAGAGACATAGAGGATAGGAGGGAGAGACTTGAGAGAGAGGGGGGATGGATAAGTGAGATAGAGAGGAGAGAAGAGGAGGGAGGGGAAAATATATATGAGGGTTGAGGATCCAATGTATAGGGTTGAGGATCCAATGTATAGGGTAGAGGGTTGAGAATTGAGGGTATAGGGTTGAGGACCTATAGGTTTTATGGTTTATGGTTTAGGATGTACATATGGTTGAAGAATTATGGTTGAGGGTACATATGGTTGAAGGATTAGGGTTGAGGTTCCAATGTATAGGGAAGAAGGTATCAGGGTTGAGGGTTTAGGGTTTGAGGATAGAGGGTGGAAGGTTTTAAGGGTTTAGGGTTTAGGGTAGAGGGTATAAGGTTTGAGGGTATAGGTTTTAGGGTTTAGGGTTTAGGGTAGAGGGTAGAGGGTTTAAGGGTATAGGGATTAATGGTTTTGGGTTGAGGGTAGAGGGTAGAGACAAAGCGAGAAAATAAATCTATAAAAAAATAAACTTTCTCATAACATGAGTGCATTTTGAAGCAGTAGAGATATGGTCGTTTTTAGCAAGAAATAATGCACTTGTGTTATAATGTGAGCACATTTTTTCTTGCTCTAAAAATAGTAAAAAAATCAATATACCCATGATCTCAAGGTCCACATTCTGCATATTCTCCTGGTTCTGCACGTACTCCGACAAAAAATAGCTTTTTGATGATGTTGTGAAGTGTGGATGCATGTTTTTCACATTCCACCAACTTTTTCATGATCTTTCCACCACCTTTGCATTAAATAGCATATTTTTCACGTTGAAAGGCATATAATATTAATTCAAGAATGAATTCCATTCAAAATTGATATACAATTGAAGTATGGAGGGGAACAAGATTTTGAAAAAGTCAAATTGTTGAGGAGTTTGAAGAAAGAAGAAGCAAAGGCTACATTATTGGGTAGAACTCCTCCATTTGAAACTTTGGTTTTTTAGGTATGTGAAGTCTTTGCACATTTTATTTCATTCTATTATGGCTTACTTTAATTTTTTTTATTTTTCATATTCCATATTGATCATTGTTTGTTTGTCATTATAACCTTAGCTTGTCAATGCACATTTTAAATTACACAATTCTTTACACTTCCAATTATAGTTTTAAACCACATCTCTTTGAGACATTTTGTTATTTAACAATTGACTTACTTTGTGTATGCTTCCACATTTTGTATACACATATATATATGACATAAGTTATAGGGAAGTAAAATAAAACATCATTTCTCAATCCTTTATTATGGATGTGCATACCACTCTCCAAATCTTTCATTTTGGTATAGGAATGGGGGATGTTGGAAAATGTAATTGAATTTGGTTTTACACCTACAATTTGCATATGCTTGAAATTTTCTAAAGCTTTTTCAATAAATCTATTTTTTCCATATCCTGCAATCATTATAGTCCATGAGGACATATCACATTAAGATATTTTTTCAAACAATTATACCAAGTAGTTGGTTGCCTTGTCTATACTACCAAATTTTCCATACGTGTCTCTAAAAAAATGGAATATACTCCTCCCACATTGATAGATCTTTGAAACTATTTTGGTTTTCATCTCTATTTCTAAATTTACCTTATCACTAAACCTACCTCATCACTTATGTTGTGATATATTTTAATTTTTTCCTTGATTAGTCTACCTACAAGGGATTCTAACCCTTCTCTCCACTGTTTCAAGACTCTTTATTCAAGGCTAAGTTAGCAACATGGGGAAAGTGTTGGAAAAGTATGCCTCAATCATCACAGGCTGAAACCTCCATTGGAGAAAAGTCGGTATGACATCCATCATGTCTAGCCGACTAGCAGTTTAGAACATCATGTTTTGTACAGGTCGTTGTGACCTAGTTTTTTGTCTCACCGAAGGATCATATCGCTATGACAGGTTGCTTTCGGTGTGACCTCTTAGCACCTATGAAGATCTCTAGCCGATAGGCCATTCAATTGTATATCGGGAAGACCTTTGGCCAAAAGGATTTGTTTGGTGTGAAGTCCCAGCGAAAGCTAATGTCCTGCCGACAGTATGTTATGTATTGAAGTCTTTGGGATAACTAAAGGGTTCTCGCTATGAAGTCCCAATGACATTGGTGAGTCTCGCCGATGATGAGAGGTCTTCGGTGTAACATATATGTGTTTGGTAAGAACTCTTGGCAAAGGTGATATGTCTTGGTGACTGTTGATGACTTCGGGGTGACATGTGTGATCTCAGAGAAACCTCTTGATGATATTGATATGTCTTGCTGACTATTCTTTGGAGCTCGGTATAACATTTGACTTTGGTATAACCCCTGGTGACTTGGTATGATGTCTCGGCGAAAGCTGATTGTCTGGCCGATGAGAACACTCAAGTCTATGTGACATATGAAGCTTCGGTATAACGTCTCACCGAAAGCGATGAGTCTGGGCGATAGCGATACATGTGGAGAATGTCGGTGTGAGGTCCTGGCGACATAAGGAAGTCTTAGCGATAGTCTCCTAAGCTCGGTGTAACACAAGAAGGCTCATTGGGATGTCTTGGCGAGAGCGATAGTCTTGCTAAAAGGAAAACTAAAGCCGATACAAGTTGTAAGCTCGGTGAAACATCTTGCCGATGGAAACAACTCTTGGTGACATTGATATGAAGACTTTGTGGCATCAGCGAGGCACTGTTATGTCTCACCGAGTTGCCAACAAAGTTTGTTTCTTCTGACCGAGCGATGACTATCTACGTGGCTGG
Organism: Sequoia sempervirens; assembly: GCA_007258455.2. NCBI lineage: Eukaryota > Viridiplantae > Streptophyta > Pinopsida > Cupressales > Cupressaceae > Sequoia > Sequoia sempervirens. The sequence continues at coordinate 16,866 of VDFB02170278.1, read as the reverse complement.
TTTTCGGCCAATCAGAGGAGCCGAATCTAAACAGTTGGAAGATAGTTCATTGTGATGGTTCTGTGAGGAAGCTCGACGGACATGGAACGACATGGTTATACTTTGTGATTGTAGATTGTGATTGGTTGGCTGGATCGACGGATTGTTGAGTGATTGTATCAATGGATGTAATCTAATCTGTAAAGACTATAACTTGAAGGTTCCTGTACAAGATCGTTCATGGTGAATGCTGCTGTAAATAGACATCAGAAAGATAAGTCTGAAACTTGTATGTAATCTTTATTACTGTAATACAAAGTGACTTTTCTTGGTGTGGTGGGTTTTTCTCCTGTAAGGGTTTTCCCACGTATATTTGGTGTTCATGTGTGTTTGTCAAATACTCTGTTTTTGATATATTACTTCATAGTGCATCTTATTTGAACTATAATTAAAAATTAAAAGTATATCTACATTCTTCTCTGAGGTTTTGATGTTAGGAGAGTTGTTTCCACATCTAGCTTTCCTTGCAAGTGGTATCAGAGCTTGGCCAGTTGTGTTATCCTTGTGGGTACGTTGGGTTTTTTGAGTCAATTCTGTTTAGTGGGAGTCTTGTAGAGTTTGCTTATTTTGCTTACAGGTTGAGATGGCTAGCACGTATGGAAAGTTTGAAATAAAGAAGTTCAATGGCAGTAACTTTGAGTTGTGGAAACTCAAGATGGAGGATCTTCTAGTTGATCATGATCTGTGGCTTGCAGTGTCTGGAACTAAACCTATAGGCATGAAGCAAGAAGATTGGGACCTTGCAGATAGAAAGTCTAAGGGGCTGATAAGGCTCTGTTTGGAAGACTCAGTTGTTCTAAATGTGCATGAGGAGAAGACTGCCTCTTCTTTGTGGAAGAGACTGGCATCTATTTATCAGGGGAAGTCCTTTTTGAATAAACTGTTCCTGAGGAAGAAGTTGTATTCTTTGAGAATACAGGAAGGAGGGTCTGTAGCTGATCATTTGAATGCATTTAATATGTTGATTGCTCAATTGACATCTATTGGTGTAAAAATTGAAGAAGAGGATTGATGTATGCTATTATTATGTTCTTTTCCAGACTCATGGGATCATCTAGTGATGGCTATTGGGAGTACAACATCCAGCTTCAAGATGGAAGATGTTGGTTCTTTGCTGTCAGAAGAAATGAGAAGGAAATCTTCTGAGATGGCGAAGGAAGCTCTTGCTATCAGAGGAAGATCAAAAGAGAAAGGAAAGAAGAAGGACAAGAACTCAAAATCGAAATCAGAGGGGAGATCAAAGTCTCCTGGCAAGAAGTCCAAGGTGAAGTGTTGGAACTATGCGCAACCTGGTCATGTTCGAAAGGATTGTAAAGAAGAGAAAAAGAAGAAGAAGGGCTCTTCTAATAATGGTTCTTCTCATAGTGATGGTGACACCTTCATTGTAGCCTTGGCTACTCAGGCTTTAGATGATGTTTGGCTGATTGATTCTGGTGCATCTTTCCACATGACATCTCATAGAGAGTGGTTTATGAAGTATGAAGAATACAATGGTGGAAAGGTGTACTTGGCAAGTGATTCAACTTTAGAGATTGTTGGCTGTGGAAGAGTCAGAATCCAATTCCCCGATGGCAGAGTGAAGGGAATCAATAATGTAATGCATATACCAAGTCTGGCTCGAAACTTACTTTCTGTAAGTATGCTAAATGATATTGGAGTACAAGTCACGTTCTCTGGAAATGGATGCAAGATGACTAGAGGTTCAATGGTGCTGGCTAGAGGTGCTTGAATTGGTACCCTGTACAAGCTGGATGCACAGGCTGTTCAATGTAACAGTGTCTTTGGAAAGTCACTGAAAGCTACTCATGGAGGTAAAGAGGGAAATATTCCTAATTATGTAAACTCTATGGAAGTAAAACTTCCAGAAGAGAAGACTATGCTTTGGCATCATAGGTTAGGCCACATAGGAGAAAAAGGTTTAAAAACCTTGAAGAATAAAAACCTAGTTGAGGGGCTTGAAGATTGTAATCTCGAATTTGAATTATGTGAGCATTGTATATATGGAAAGCAACACCGTGTTTCTTTTTATTCCAGTCCTCATAAATTTTTTGGTTTGCTAGATTATATTCATTTGGATGTGTTTGGTCCAGTGGGTGTGCCTTCTTTGTCTAAGTCAAGATACTATGTGTTGTTTATTGATGATTACTCAAGAAGAGCATTTGTATATTTTCTAAAAAGTAAATTAGAAGTATTAAGTCGGTTTAAAGAATTTAAAAATCTTGTTATAAATCAGACTGGTAGAAAAATAAAATGCTTAAGGACTAATAATGGTAGTGAATTATGTTCTGATGAATTTGAAAGATACTGTAAAAACCATGGAATTAAAAGACACAAGACTACACCTTATACTCCATAGCAGAATGGAGTTGCAGAAAAGGTTCAATAGGACAGTGATGGAGAGAGCACGAAGTATGCTCAGTAGTGCTGGATTGGAGGAGAAGTTTTGGGCTGAGGCTGTATCTACTGCATGTTACTTGATTAATCGGTCTCCTAATTCTGCTCTTGTTGGGAAAACACCTTTAGAAGCGTGGTCTGGTAAGAAGCCCTCTCTTAGACATATTCGTGTTTCTGGCTGTGAGACATATGCTCATGTGTCGGATGTGAAAAGATCTAAATTGGAGAACAAGGCTGTCAAATGTATTTTTATTGGCTATAGTGTTGTCATAAAAGGATACAAGCTTTGGAATCCTGATACAGAGAAGGTTGTATACAGTAGAAGTGTAATCTTTCATGAGATGAAACCTTCCACTTTGGATCTGTAGTAAGAGACAAAGTCAGAAAATAATAAGGATGTAGCATTAATTCCTCCTACACCAGAGAAAGAGGAATTGAAAATTCAAAATGTACTTGAAACTGAGGAGAGCTCAAGCAGTTCTGAAAGTTCTGAAGAAGAAGAACCTCAGCCTCAGCAAGTGTGGAGGTCAACTCGTGAAAGAAAACAACCAAATAGGTATGGGTTCTCTTTGATTGATTCTACTTGTGCCTATGCTTTGATTTCTAGCACTGATGAGCCTAGGACTGTCAATGAGACATTTAAAATGTCTGATTCAGACTCTTGGTTGGAAGCCATGAATGAAGAGATGGCATCATTAGAAAAGAATGAAACCTAGAGTCTGGTGCCCTTGCCTAAAGGCAGAAAGGCTGTTGGCTGCAAATGGGTATTTAAGAAGAAAATTGGTCTGGATGGTAGTGTAGAAAAGTAAAAGGTGAGACTGGTTGCAAAGGGTTATTCCCAGGTAGAGGGAATCGATTATGGGGAAATATTTTCTTATGTAGCAAACTTGACATCTATCGGATTTCTTTTGTCACTTGCAGCAGTGTATGACTTAGAGGTTGAACAGATGGATATGAAGACAACATTTCTTCATGGTGATCTTGAAGAAGAAATCTATATGTCCTAGCCTGAGCACTTTGTTGAGAAAGGTAAAGACAAACTGGTATGCAAATTAAAGAAGTCTCTGTATGGGTTAAAGCAGTCACCTAGAATGTAGTACCAGAAATTTGATACTTTTGTATTGTCTTTGGGATTTTTGAGATCAAAATCTGATCACTGCATATATTATAAAGCTGAAAGTGATCGAGTACTTGTTATTGCTCTCTATGTTGATGATATGATGTTCATAGGCAATAGTAAGCTAATGATTTCTGATCTTAAGTCTCAGTTGCTGCTAAGTTTCGAAATGAAAGATCTTGGTGTAGCAAGGTATATTCTAGGGATGGAGATAACCAGGGACAAGAAGAATAGAAAACTATGGCTCAGTCAGAGTAAGTATATCAGGACTATTCTTGAGAGATTTTGTATGAATGATTGCAAACAACTAGTGGTTCCAATCTTGTAGGGAACGAAGCTATTTGTTGAGGACTATCCAAAATCTCCTACTGAGATGGAGGACATGACTAGTGTACCCTATGCTAGTGCGGTTGGTAGTATTATGTATGCAATGGTCTATACAAGGCCAGACATTGCCCAAGCAGTGGGAGTTCTTAGTCGATTTATGGAAAATCCTGGAAGGATACATTGGGATGCTGTGAAGAGAGTGTTTAGATATTTTAAAGGAACTTCAGATTTTGCTTTGTGTTACCATGGGAACTTGGTTGAATCATAGAGGACTCTCAGCATTCATGGATATGTACATTCTGATTGGGTAGGGGACATTGACAGTAGAAGGTCCACTAGTGGATACATTCTCATGTTGAATGGTGGTGCAGTGAGTTGGATGAGTAAGAGGCAGGCTGTAGTCACTTTGTCCACTACGAAGGCTGAATACATGGCAGCTACTCATGCTTGTAAAGAAGTAGTTTGGTTGAAATGTTTGTGTTCTAACATTGGTTTTGATGTAGGGGAAATAACTATTTTCTGTGACAGTCAGAGTGCAATTTGTCTCGCAAAGAATCCAACTTTCCATGCCAGGATGAAACATATTGATGTACAGTACCACTTTGTACGAGATATGGTGGAGCATGGAAAGGTCATTTTGGAAAAGGTTGATACTCTGGAGAATGATGCAGATTCATTGACGAAGCCAGTGAGCACATAAAAGTTCAGGTGGTGTGCCAGTTTGATGGGCCTTAGTGCCCATGTTTTTCATTAAGTTTTATTGTGCTCTAGAGGTGCTTGTGTGATCTTCATCAAGTGGGAGATTGTTGGAAAAGTATGCCTCAATCATCACAGGTTGAAACCTCCATTGGAGCAAAGTCGGTATGACATCCATCATGTCTGGCCGACTAGCAGTTTGGAACATCATGTTTTGTACAGGTCGCTGTGACCTAGTTTTTTGTCTCACCGAAGGATCATATCACTATGACAGGTTGCTTTCGATGTGACCTCTTAGCACCTATGAAGATCTCTAGCTGATAGGCCATTCAATCATATATCGGGAAGACCTTTGGCCGAAAGACTTTGTTCGGTGTGAAGTCCCAGCGAAAGCTAATGTCCTGCCGACAGTATGTTATGTATTGAAGTCTTTGGGATAACTAAAGGGTTCTCGCTATGAAGTCTCAACGAAATTGGTGAGTCTCGTCGATGATGAGAGGTCTTCAATGTAACATACATGTGTTCGGTAAGAACTCTCGGCGAAGGTGATATGTCTTGGCGACTGTTGATGACTTCGGGGTGACATGTGTGATCTTGGAGAAACCTCTTGACGATATTGATATGTCTTGCCGACTATTCTTTGGAGCTTGGTATAACATTTGACTTTGGTATAACCCGTGGTGACTCGGTATGATGTCTCGGTGAAAGCTGATTGTCTGGCTGATGAGAACACTCAAGTCTATGTGACATATGAAGCTTCGGTATGATGTATCACCGAAAGCGATGAGTCTAGGTGATAGCGATACATGTGGAGAATGTCAGTGTGAGGTCCTGGTGACATAAGTCTTAGTGATAGTCTCCTGAGCTCAGTGTAACACAAGAAGGCTCGTTGGGATGTCTTGGCGAGAGTGATAGTCTTGCTGAAAGGAAAACTGAAGCCGATATAAGTTGTAAGCTCGGTGAACCATCTTGCCAATGGAAACGACTCTTGGTGACATTGATATGAAGACTTTGTGGCATCGGCGAGACATTGTTAGTGTCTCACTGAGTTGCCAACAAAGTTTGTTTCTTCTGACCCAGCGATGACTATCTACGTGGCTGGTTTTCGGCCAATCAGAGGAGCCGAATCTGAACAGTTGGAAGATAGTTCATTGTGACGGTTCTATGAGGAAGCTCGACGGACATGGAACGACATGGTTATACTCTATGATTGTAAATTGTGATTGGTTGGTTGGATCGACGGATTGTTGAGTGATTGTATTAGTGGATGTAATCTAATTTGTAAAGACTGTAACTTGAAGGTTCTTGTACAACATCGTTCATGGTAAATGCTATTGTAAATAGACATCAGAAAGATAAGTCTGAAACTTGTATGTAATTTTTATTATTGTAATACAAAGTGACTTTTCTTGGTGTGGTCGGTTTGTCTCCTGTAAGGGTTTTCCCACGTATATCTGGTGTTCATGTGTGTTTGTCAAATACTCTGTTTCTGATATATTACTTCATAGTGCATCTTAGTTGAACTGTAATTAAAAATTAAAAGTATATCTACATTCTTCTCTGAGGTTTTGATGTTAGGAGAGTTGTTTCCGCATCTAGATTTCCTTGTAGAAAGGTGCAGCCTATCTTGCAATCATGGCTCAAAATGGAAGAATGGACAAGACATTTGAATTGTTTGACAATAATGTTTTCATATAAATGTATGCAAAATGTGGTAGCATTGATAAGCTAGTGAGCTTGGAAAGATAGTGAGCTCACTCACTTGCTTGTGAATGCAGTAGGGTTGACAAGGTAGGGGCAATGTATGCCTCATAGAATTGGGGACTCACCGTGATATCAATGTGGTAGGGTTGAGAAGGTAGGGGCAGCGTATACCTCATAGAAATGGGGTCTCACTAGGGTTGAGAAGGTAGGGGCAGCATATGCCTCATAGAAATGGGGTATCACACCCCATTTCTATGAGGCATATGCTGCCCCTACCTTCTCAACCCTACCACATTGGCAAGCTAGTGGAGCATTGGCAAGCTAGCTCACTCACTAGCTTGCCAATGTAGTAGGGTTGACAAGGTATGGGTAGCGTATGCCTCATAGAATTGGGGACTCATAGTGATTACCATGAGTCCCCAATTCTACGAGGCATACATTGCCCCTACCTTATCAACCCTACCACATTGGCTAGCTAGTGAGTGAGCTAGCTTGCCAATGTGGTAGGGTGTAGAAGGTAGGGGCAATGTATGCCTCATAGAAATGGGGTGTGATACCCCATTTCTATGAGGCACTACTAAATTTGACTCCATTTTCCGATGAACGTTCGTCGGTCGTTCGACAAACATTTGTCAGACAATCGACGAATTGACGAAAACAAATTTAGCACTATTTTTTCATCAAAATTCCAATGACGAATTAAACGTTGAAATAATGACATAGATTTAGTGGTCGTCAAAATCATAAAATGACTCAGATCTTCGTTGGAATATCGACGAAAACTTTGTGTATCCACCGACGAATTACAACCAAAATGCAATTGCAATGGCTCTTCTGAAGCGTTGAACAACACCAGAAGTTCATCACCATTCTGACAAAATGGACAAGGAGTTACGATGAAGCCTTTGTCGCAGCTATAGAAACTTCATCGGACCTTTTCGTTTATTCATCGGTGGCCTTCGTCGAAATTGTGACAAAACAATGCAATTTTTTGTAAAAAAATATTTGTTGAAATGTACCATCGCAGAGACTCTTGGTGATGACCACCAAAGCCAACCCATCAATGAGAGATCAATCATCAGAACATGATAGAAAACTCACTCCGATAGTCCATGTCTTGCTGATGACTTCCGTCGGCAAGACAAATCCAATGTCACACCGATCTGACCTCTTTAGGAGTTTTGAACATTGCTGGTTATCAGCAAGACATTCTGAGGGTCTCGCCGATTAAACAAGTGTCTAAGAGCAAGTAAACAAATGGAACCTATTAATTTTCTTATTTTGGGGTTCTTTAAATCATAGAATAGATACCATCTTCTTGTGTATAATGTATTTATATTCAGATTTGAATTCCAGACCAATTGTCATTACACATTCCATTTTACTTACACAAAGTATTTTATAAGCAATATATTGATAATTCCAAATGATTTATGGTGTTGTACAACTCTACCTATCATCATAGTTCTGTTGTTCCCGCCTAGAGAATCCTGCAAAGACAAGTTTACAATACCAAGTAAAATAATATGAAAAAGACTTACTTCCATACAAATTAAATGATTATTCTCACAATGGCAATTGTCTAATTACAACAACAATTCCATGAAAGTTTATCCATGCTTCATAAGAGATGACTGATCATACATACATACTACAAGATGCATAGAAAAATCATTACACTTGAGAACAACCAAGGGCTAACAAGGGAAGGAGTGAAGAAATGTCTGGATTGAAGAGAAAATGTGTAGGGAAAATGTTGAGCAATGTCAAGAGAACAGAGCTTGTAGAACATATTCTTGACCTAATCAAGCTCTTGAACAACTTAAACATAATTAAAATACTAACACATACATGAGACATGTAATGAACTTCCAATATCTGCTATCTTTTTCATTAATGCAGAGGTAGGTAAAGGAGAAATAATTATAATTGTAACACTATTCATAGTCTAGTAAATTATGTTCTTAATTTGTGTTCAATGGACCTCAGTTTTATCATTATACTACCCATCTAATACCATATTTTAATCCAGGTTCAACTATCTCAGATCTAAAGAAGCACCTTCAATTAACCATTTAAAGTACTATAAAATAAGGTAAGACTTTTACTTGAGAAAATTGGGTACTACTTGTAGGATTAAAAGTTCTCGCAATCATCGATTTATTGGCACACAGACACAACCTGCAACATATGAAGTAATGGATGACTACAAGTTAGTGAAATGGTCCTTAATATGTGAGTGGTTTGCAAATTGATTGGTAGAAAATAAGGTTACAAACATATCTACATGAAAAATTATGAGGACAATCTACTGTAATCATCAAAATAGATGAAAAGTGCAAAGGAAAGAGCCGAGCTACATCTCTAGAGCCTAAAAATAACACATGCAAGAAACATAAAAAAAAGAACAAACCAGTTTTTGGATGAATACAAAATGGTGCCTTCAGCAAGTGATTCATATGCTTTCACACCTATAGGACATTAAGAAGATTGCAGTCTTCCTCTATGAAATTAACTATTTAGAGAATAAACCCAGAAACCAATATTATATACCTCCATGTCTAGCCAAGGGTAGGTATAAGAGAAAAAAAATTCCTCAATGCAATGCTGAAAAATATCAATGTGTGTGTAGGTTTGTATTACTCAAAATATCATTTCACTGCCTAAAGAAAAATACCAAAGTGATGTTTTAAATTTCAATCTTCACATAGGCTCCCTTATTGCTACACATGCATATACAAGCATTATTTGAGCTCTAAACTATTCAAATATTAAGGATTTAATTAGCTATAAGATGGAAAGTTGTTGTTTAGACATAATCCATCATCTTTTACATATCTTTATTTACTCCTAGCATTTCAGATAAATTTGTGTAAATGAGTCAGAAATGTGAATCTTTTATGAAAAAGAAAATTCTTAAAAGGAGGGGGGAGAGAGAAAAGGGTATGGGGCAAGAGAATGCTTGAATGTATAGAAAAGTATAACATTTTGATCATTATAACAATGAAATGAATCTTAAGTTTGAAGCATTAATATCATTTACAACATTTATGATCAAGAATGAATGTAAGTAGAGAAAATTTTGCATACACGTAGATGGTACAAAATTTCATGGTTAAATGGAAGCCTCCATCCACAACAAGATCGAATATCCGTGTATCTATCTCAATCGAGCCTCTAAACCCTTTAAGAGTAAATTTTCCATTAACTGTTATGCACAAAGTCAAATTTTGGGGATTATGTCACCACTAAAAATAGAAGAAACAAAGCTTTGAAACCAAATCCCACACACAACACAATGTGTGGTATTCATACAAATCATACAAAAAAACTAGGCTTCCGAGACATTGGAATGGAAACAACCCAAAATTATGATTGAGCATGGATTAAGGTATAAAGAATCATTATTACGCCACCATAGTGAAAAGTTAGCACTTTCTTTCATCTTTGCATATTGGTTTGATGCTTCAAATGATGCATTTCTTATATTGAAAAGTGCATTACCTTATTGAGCTTCTCTTTGTTTTGAGTATAGTTTAATATTCTCTACTTAACAAGGCCAACCACGTGACAGTGGAAGCTCATTTGGCCCTCCCCCCCTCACATCACTCTCAATTCCCCATACCCAATCATATAACATTAATCATTCATTCATCCATTAATAACATATAACATTCATTCATTCATCCATTAATAACATATAACATTCATTCATTAACATATAGCATTCATTAATTAACATATTCACATTCATTCATTAACATATAATATTCATTCTTTCAGTTTTTACATATTATCAAAATATGGTTGTCATGATATGATTACAATCACTTTTTTTTTGTTTCTTTTTCAAAGCTACATAAAGCTGAAGTGGAGTATCATTTTCTAAATCATATGTACCCTTTGGATTGTTTTGTCCTCGCTTTCGTGATCTTAATGTAAGCCTAATTAATGCGCTCACGACATGGGCCTTACGTAGGGGTCTATTGCAATAAGAAAGAAATGTTAAACCGATATGTTTTATTATTATTGTTACAAGTATTTCATTAATTAAAAGAATATTAGAGTGGTTCTCTTTACCTGATGGGTCAACATCATGTTCCTAAACTTTTGTTATCTAGACTCATGCTCAAAATGTTGAACACCCTCTAAATCATAATCTGCAGTTGAAACACGAAAGGTTACATTAATTAATACACCAATTGAAATTAAATATGTTTAAGAGAACATGAGGGTGGTCCTCTTTACCTGATGGGGCCACATCATGTTCCTGATCTTCTCTAGCCTGATCATGCTCCAACCGTTGATCATGCACTACATGCTCTAAAGTTGAAACACAAAAGGTTACATTAATTAATACACCAATTGCAATTAAATATGTTTAAAAGAACTTTAGAGTGGTCCTCTTTTCTGATGGGGCCACATCATGTTCCTAATCTTCTCTAGCTTTGATCATGCTCAACATGTTGATCACACTCTACATGTAAAATCACCGGGATGCACACCATGACCTTCATCGCAAGTTGTGCTCCCACCCTCACGGTACGCATTCCAATTTCATGTGTAGTATTATCATTGTTTGTCTATTTAAAACAAATAGGCACATAATTACTCTATGGTGGAAATTAATATTGAATAGATTGCACAAGTATTCAATTTTAAATAAACTTTATTGAGTTTATTTGCTTGCATGTCGGTCGCAGTGGAAGGTGTGTTTTCGATCCAGAAAGACTCTTAGGCATTGACCATGACTCCATAGCCTTCTAACGGGAAGGAAATCTTTAGGTCATCTTCTATGGGAACTCTGTTGACTTCAAAGCCCTACATTTTTTAATAAGATCATTAATTTTTCTTCTATGGTATGATAAAACCAAAATTGTTTCCAATTTATTATTTGAATACAATATTTCATTTATTGATACTTACAATTTATGCGGCTAATTTTATATAACCACCAAAGCCAAGTTTGTGTTGCCCATGTGTTTCTAGTCTTTCCTTTGTTGCCTTCGATGTTTCAGGCAGCCTATAAAAAGTTTGAAATACATTAGATTATGTAAAAGAAAGAGTATCGATTATATAATTACATTGTTGATAGTATCCACGCCTTCCTTGGCGTTGGTGTCTTTCCTTTTTCTTTTCAACCTTCTCCTTTCCATCCAGGCACGAGTCCTTCCACTCCTCTCGGAATCATGGGGGGACGCTCATACTTTTTGTTCTTCTCTAAATGTGACCTATATTGGTCCCTCACATACTTTAGATAGGTACTAGCTTTCTTAAGGACCTTGGTTCGGTTGAATTTTTTATCACCAAAGAGCACAACTAAATGGTTAATGAGCTCATCTTTTAAATCTTGATTTTGGGCATTCCACCGTGTACGTATAGTGGGCCCGAAGAGCTCCAATGTAATATCACTTAGATGTTTATAAAAAACATCATTTCTATAAAATGATCATGGGATCAATAGTCTAAAAAGAGTGATCAATAAGTAGAATTTCAATTGGATTATATATAATAATAATTAAAACATTTTAAAGTACCTGGGACCTTCTCTATCTTTATGGGAATGAAATCCTTGGTCACCACAAATGTGACCGGAAATGTTCCCGTACTAGTAATATGGGAAGATCTAGGAAATGTTGCTAAAATATCACCAGTACTAGTGGCCTTTGCATCCCCAGGTACATGTCCTGATGCATGTTCTAACATGTGTTCATTGCTAGAGGGTACACTAACGGATGCTTGCATGGTATGTGTTGCTGACATTTCAAACAAAAATATAGGCATAGATGATGGGGTCAAATGATGTGATGTATGTGTAGGAAGATCAGGATGGACACTTGTACCAACCCCTACTCCTCGAGCAGCACTTGCAGTACCCTGATCATGGCTAGGAGCATTATGAGGACGCAAAAAATCTTGTAAAAACAACACATATTTTAGTTCATGACATAAAAGAGTACAAAATATAAAACCATGAATGAACTTATGTTATAATTAAAAACCTCATGACAACTTACTTGCAAGTTTTGTGATCTCTCAGTCAATATTTTAACCCTGTCTCTTATCTCATCTATTTGAGGCACTATGAATAAAAACTTAAGGATTTCTTCATTGCATTTTTTTTGGGTCTTCCTTATCATATCGAGAGGGTTTGTTGAATAAACGATGTCATCATCAGATAATATTGACTGCAACTCCCTATGGATGCTCTTGTCTACTTCTGGTGCCTTTCCCCGATCAGTCGACTGCAACAAGAATATTCAAAACATTATCAAAATTAACCCAATAAACTTATGAAAATAACATAATAATAAAACATTTTGTTCGTATCTAATTTGTACAATTACAATGAGGTAAACCTATCGGGTAGAAGTACCTGAAGATACATTGAGATCTGTGCTCTGGACCAGAGCCTTCTCCATACGATCAATGTCCCACTATGACAAAAAATAAATATAAAAAAACATTACCAAAATGAAACCAATAGACTTACGAAAAAAGAGAGAGAATAAAATGGTATATTGGAGTCATTAATTGGAGGTTGGGTAAAATGGTACATAGTACACACCATCCCCATAGTAATTGTGTTTGTAACTAAGTGATTCAAATTGTAATCGATTAGCAACTCTTCCCCTACAATTATTGATTTTATCACACATACGAATACACGATTTCCCTCACACGCCTCGAATGTGCAATTGGGTTGCTTATTTGTTGACCCAGGTCATGTACTGTTTATAAACCCTGCAATATTCCCTGATGCTTTTGGCATTCTGTTAATGTACATAGCCACTCCTTTATTTTGATCCTTATCTTTTAGCTATATATAATTTGCTGACAGTGCATACCTACGCATATTTCGTGTATATCAAACCAGTTGCATCCAATCTTTGTAACTATAATGGGGTCCAGCATACTCCATCAATTTAGTAACTTTGTCGTAATAGACCTTTATGCCATCCATACAAAATAGGCCCAAACCATGTAATGACGATGGTGCTATGTGATATATCCTCTCATTGACACAAAAATAAGTGTTTATTGGAGGAAGTTCCTTGGGTACCCATTGTTTCCGTAGATGTTTGTACCTCAAGGGAACCTCGACGTCGCCTATGCTCTCATCATCATAAGAACATGACCCCCCTTCAACAAGAAAAAATTCCATGCATTTATAGAATTTTCTTCTAAACTTTTGACCTCTAGTTGATCTCCCTCTTTTAGAAATACTACATGTCTCGCTTTCCTCTTCTCTTCCTGAATTTCCCTCGCTCGAGGAAGACAGAACTGAAAAATAACTATTTGGTGGTACCTGCACTCATAAGGATGTTGGATGAAGTTCTTTCATGGTGATGTGTGATCCTAAGGTGACATATGATTAATCTATCATTTCATCGCTAGAATTTCACGTTATAAGGTAATCAAGTCTTGATAGATTGTGCTATTGTTACTACCGTCCAAATGTGTCCATCAATAAATCAAATTTACTTAATCAAGCGACTCCCAAACTTTGTAACAAGTGTTAAAAGTGACTATGCTCCACCAGTTACACAACCAAGGCCTCAAATGTATTCTCTAACTGTAATCAAAGGACTTTTTCTCTTCATTCAAGTAAATAAACTTGAAGGGAAACACCACCAAGTGGTTTATTGGACACCTACATGACTAAAAATAGCAGAAAATTTACATTTAATTTCCATATGTCTAAGTGGTTAATGGGGAGGGAGTGCGTACTAGGCCTGGTTAAGTCATCATAAGTTTACGCTTTGGCAATAATTTTTTTTTAAGTCATATTAAATCTTCCTATGTCTAATTGCTAGGAGATTTTTGGTATGTTTTAAGGTAGGATGATTGATGAAGAGCCCAAAGACTAGCCTTTCTCCATGGTATCTAGGTACACATAGCATCGGTCTTCTCTTATACGGTTGGACACGATTTAAAGAACTTAGCTAGGAATTATTCATTTAACCTAAGGCTAGTTTTCATAATGCCCAACATTGAAAAGGATCGTTCCTTTCTAGTCATGAAGAATTGGTCTATGTGCCTCTAGTAATCACTCATAAATGTTTGTAAGGATAAAATGACCTGACTGTATCGTAGGAGAGAATCAACTTTGAGTTCTTCAAAAGATTATATTCCTCTATTCAATTTCTATGCTGTGTGTGGGAGTGAGGTCACCACCAAGAAGGGAGGAGACCTTTCCTTGTGATGGAACTTCAAAATTTTGCCTTTGTGTTCCATTTTACCGCCATGTCTCTTTGGTCATCTAAGGTGTTTGGAAAAGCTCTAAGGTTGGGGTTTTACCTGTCTCTTTATGTGTAAAACCCTAGTAGTTTATCCACGCCTCGCGGGATCTTTTGGCTGTTACTTTTGGAAATATCACAAGGCTACGAATTGTATTATGACATTTTCTTTCCCGGCCCGATGCTTGTTTTGCTCCTTCTTTCTAGTAAGAAGGATTTCAAGGCCGGGCACCCGCTTTTAGAAAGTTGTATTTACTTTTGGTCAAAGTCTAGATGAAGTTGCAGAGAAAATTGTAAAGTCTGATGGTTTTAGGGAGAATGCAATTTAGGTTTTGAGTCATTCTGTAGTAGGTTTTGAATTCATGGGGATTTGATGTTTTATGACAGTACTGGCATTTGAATTGATATGATTAATTCAAACTCATGTCTCTCCATTGTACAAGCATATCTGAATTTTGAATAAAATGATCAAGGGTTGTTTCGTTCATCTCACTGTTGTGGTGTGTATGATTCTTGTTTTAGCTTTAATTCAAGGAATTAATTAAAATACTTGAATGGGATTGTAGGTGGATATTTTTTGTATAAGGATTTGATAAGTAGTATTGTGTTCGAATACATATTGATAAGATTGTAAAGCAATGTTATCAAGGATCTTATATGTTATGTGTTAAATCTATCATAAACCCTTAGATGCTTATAAATTTGACTCCTCTAATGGATATATGACACTGATCTAAGTTGTACTTATTCATAAGGTTCAATATTTGTTTGCATTTACCTAGAGCTTGCTACAAATTGCAAATCAATGACTATCTTATATTGTGAAATGTTGTTGTAGTTATCTCATACTCCAAATAGTTGATATTATTGATAAACAACCAATTCTATTCGGTATTATCCTATTATGTTGAGCTATTAAATGAGATTATTTTTTGTTGTTAATTTTTTTTATGTTGATGGTGTAGAGGTTGTAAACACATTATGGGATCACCCTCCCAGGTCTTGCAGAGCCCAAAGTGTAGGAGGTCTTTAAAATCCTCGTCAGTTGGTCCAGGTCCTTTGAGCTGCCCTTTATTGGAATTGGTAATTCCATAGGTAGATTACAAGATCAACTTGCTTACCATAAAAACAACCAACACCTTGCATATGTTTGTGGTGGAGGTATTAAAGAAGAATTGTATTCCTCTATTTCCATTCATTAGATCTACCTTAGCCTAGCATATACTTGGGCTAAGTCTACAATTGCTTCAGACTCATGCGATGAAGGCTATGTGTGATGAAATCCTAGACCTCAAATCCAAGATGTGGGTAGATTATGGGAGTTTTTCCAACACCGAGGCCGGGTCGATAAAATGTGAAAGACTAAGCTACTTTATTTTTTTGTCTTATCTTATACCATTTTATGAGAATGGGGGTGCTAATGTACAAGAAGATCTTTGAAATCCAGGGCATGAAAATTGTAGGGTTAAAGAGAATAAAGTGCCAAAACTTTACAATACTATTGCCCCCTGGTTTCCGCCGCATTTTCCCGGAAGTTCCCTCAACCTCAGTTCTGGCGCCATTATTGACCTTTGTTGTTCCTTGAACTCCTTTCCTCTAAGGCTGATATTGACCTTGTTTCAATTCTCCAAACTCTCAAGTCGACGCCGGTATTTAATCTTGTTTGGACTCCAAACTATTCTAATAATCTCCATTGACCTTGTTTTCACTACTCCAAACTCTTCCCAAGACTAGTATTGAACTTTCACTTCTCCAATTTGATGAGCTACAACCTAGTTTCATTAGGTTTTATAGTATGTTAATTAAGTTCAAAATTTTGGTGCCATTTAGCTAGGTTTTAATATTCTACAATATAGTTAAGTATATATAGCTATATCTTCTTACATAATAAATAAATATACTTATTCAACTTAAATTATAACATATACATATCTTTAACAAAATTATTAAATACATATAAAATTATTATAATTAATAATTAATAATAAGTATATTTTTATATAATACAAAATATAATTAATATAATATATATTTAATATAATAGTAATATATATTAATATGAGAGAGAGAAACTAAGTTTTGATTGGTTGTTTCATGTCAATAATCCAAGGATGGTATGTGTCCTTGGGTAGTTATGCTCAAGGTAGCATGCCATTTGATTAAAGATATGATAATTCTCCTTTAAAACCTCTTCAATGTACCCATTGCACACTTAAGGAGACAAAGATAATTATAGGGAATAAAATATAGAGAGAGAGGGAGATAATGACAAACATACAAATAGAAAGGGAGACAAAGAGATAGAGAGAGGTAGATAGATAAAGAGATAAGGATGAATAGATAGAGATA